>CAUYON010010226.1:0-38609 GCA_963573935.1 Arctocebus calabarensis | reverse complement strand
GGGGTACAAGGGAAGGGCATAGGAGTTGGATAAGTTTCCAAGGAACTAGGGACGCGTACCTCCCTGCTTATCTCTTCTCCTGGAATTTAGCTCCTCCACCCATGTAGGGGTTGGGGCCGAGACACAAAAGCACTTCCCCTTGGAAGGGTAAAGGGTTTGTTATATTCTTTACATGTATGGGTTGGGGAATTTGGTAGCAGGGATAGGGGGCTGGTGCAGGGACAGGGGGCTTGGTTATTACACAGCCTTGACTATCCTTCTTACTCTACTGTAATGGCCTTGACTATCCTTCCCCTGCTGTAACGGCCTTGATTACCCGCCTTCCTCTACTATATAACAGCCTTGAAGAAATTCTTTCTTGTCTCTGCACCTGTGTCTAAATGCAATTCGTGCTTTGACAATCCCCAGCCTTAACCCACATTGTTCTCTCAACTTGGAGCAACTTTTTCATTCTTGTCCCCAGCTATTTATGCATTATATTAAAAAAATTACCACACGGTTAATTATGCCTCTTTCAACCCTCTCTGGTCTTGGATTAGGGACTTGTTAAAGGCAGAAAAGTGTTTCATTCCAATTTTTGTAGTGGAGGTTGATTCAATGTCAAATGTTCAGTGTGTTCTCCAGAAGTACTTGGTATCTGCTGAACAAAACAAACACCTGTCTTCTGCCTCCCTGTTCTATTGAGCTTGAACAAATAAATTAGAGCCAAAAAAATGTTGGAGGTCAGAAGGAAAATCTCATAAATAAACCAGGGTCAAATTGCTATTATTGCTGTTCAGCAAAGATGATAAGAAAACTCAAACCTTATGTTCTTTTCTCCTAGTAAATAAACTACCCTGTACAAGGGAACTGGTGGCAAAAAAAAAAAAAAAAAGAAAAGAAAAGAAAAGGTGATTTCTAAACCTTCAAAAGCACAGTTTCCTCCAAATAAAAAGTAAATTCCTCTTTAACATTTCTATAAAGGTTAAGATTGCAACTCTTTTCTAAGTATATTTTAAACATTCATTAAGGCAAATGTTGAAGCACTGTAATTATAAAAATAAGAAAAAAAAGAAAAAAGACAAGTGGATGGTGCCTGTGGCTCAGTGAGTAGGGCGCTGGCCCCATATACTAACAAGGGTGGTGGGTTCAAACCCGACCCTGGCCAAACTGCAACAAAACAACAGTTGGGCATCGTGGCGGGTACCTATAGTCCCAGCTACTCCAGAGGCTGAGGCAAGAGAATCGCCTAAGCCCAAGAGCTGGAGGTTGCGGTGAACTGTGACACCACAGCACCCTACTTAAGGATGACAAAGTGAGACTTTGTCTCTAAAAAAAGAAAAAGAAAGAAAGAAAAAGAAAAAATCAAGAGAAAAAAGAAGAATATTAAATATATTGGGCACTCAACAGTTTTCTAGGAACTGTTCTAATCAAATCTTAATAGTCATGAAGTGAATGCTATTCATCCGGAGGAAGTAACACATTCAGTCTACACAGCCTGTCCGTGTTTGGTCTGCCGGCAAGCAGTGCAGCCGGGATTCAAACCCAGGCAGGCTGACCAGGAGCCTGTGGTCTTGCTCACTGTATTATAAATGAAGCAACATGTTTACTTGTGGATGAATTCAGAAATTATAACACAAAGGATATTACTACTGCTAAAGACCACTTGGGTGTACATTTACGTATTGGAATGAGCTTTATAGAAAATAACTACTGATTTTGACTGGACAAAAACCAAAGAATTTGAGTAGAGGATTTTGTAAAACCCTGCCCCATTTGACTGTGCCACTCACACTCAGGTAGAGGAGCATAAACGTTCAAAGAAAAGCAATTGTGCAAAATAATCCAAAGTTATCAGGACTTTGCTCTTACGTGCCCTAAAATCTCAAAGCAAAATAAAGTAAATACAAGGGTGAAACATTGTTTTTTACACACACTGACTGTAATTTGTAGCAAAACTATTTTCAGATCAAGCAAATCAGAAATTTTCCTTCCAACTGACTATAAGTACTTAGAATTTTATATTAACAGCAAAGAAAAATCATACTATGATGGGCTGCGCCTATGGCTCAGTGAGTAGGGCAGGGGCCCTATATACTGAGAGTGGCATGGCGGGTTCAAACCCATCCCCAGCCAAACTGCAACAAAAAAATAGCTCGGCATTGTGGTGGGCGCCTATAGTCCCAGCTACTTGGGAGGCTGAGGCAAGAGACTCACCTAAGCCCAAGAGCTGGAGGTTGCTGTGAGCTGTGACACCAGGACACTCTACTAAGGGTCATAAAGTGAGACTTTGTCTCTAAAAAAAAAATCCTATTATGACAAGCAGAGGGCAGTTCCACTTGTACCGACTCTATCCTGTTTTGAGAATGATAAAATCTTCAGAGGAAATAATTATATTGCTGTAGGGTGCTCTAGCATCTAAAATTACTTGGTACCTGATATTAAATTACTGTGAGGTCCCACTGGTTACTGTTTGCTAACGCACACCGAGCCAGCAAAGGAATTGGCAATTGAAAAATGTTTGCAGAGGAGAATCAAATATATTCATTTGGAATTTTAATAAGAAAACTCAGAAAAGCTTAATAGGAAAATACTTAAATTAACCTCAATTTTATTTATTTAATTATTTATTGCAGAGATAGATGGGAAAGCAGCTTAGATGGGAAATAAATTGATTTTATTCTACATTAGAAACCTCACATGGGTAATAGCTATGACCTTTACCAGGCACACTGATTGTGTGTGGGGGTTTGTGTGTATAAAAAATGCGAATAGCTAAGAAGTTTAAAAGCCAAAAGTAATAATGAAAAAACATAATTTGAACCACATCCAAGCACTTAAAAATGTTGGCCTGAGGCATGTGCTAGTGAGTCTAAGATCACAAAACCAACACATGTGTACCTCCTCAGTAATTATTCTTTTTGCACAGAGGGAAGTCCATGTCTTTTCAGTAAATTATCCCTCATATAACATACTTTTGGATACACATATTGAACTTCTTCCATAAGTATTTGTTAGAATATGTTTTATAATAATGTTAACTTTGGCAAGAAACTTTTGTATTCCAATTTGTTGCACTATGCATTTTTTAAATTTAGAGATTAATGTTTTCTTCTTATATTTTGTGACTTTTCACTGAAATTCAACACTATGAAATGCTCTCTTTTAAAATAGTACCTTTCCAGAGTATTCCAGAGATACACATTTATTTTTTATTTATTTTTTATTTTTTTAGAGACAGAGTCTCACTTTGTTGTCCTCAGTAGAATACCCTGGTATCACAGCTCACAGCAACCTCCAACTCCTGGACTTAGCCAATTCTCTTGCCTCAGCCTCCTGAGTAGCTGGGACTATGAGCACCCATCACAACACCCGGCTATTTTTTTTGTTGCAGTTTGGCTGGGGCCGGGTTCGAACCCGCCACCCTCGGTATATGGGGCCTGTGCTCTGCTCACTGAGCCACAGGCACCACCTCCAGAGATACACATTTTGAAATGTCTGCACAACAAATCCAAATTGATATCTGGTGTTCCTGTAAGACCCAGTTTTCTTTCTTGCCCCATGTCTCTTTTTAGGTGTAGTTTGTAGCACCATCATTTAACTGAGGGATCCAGGCGCGGAGACACTGTCCATCCCTCACTGCTCCTCTGCTCAGGCACCCAGGATTGGATCATTGCCTATCCTCCACCTCTTTGCATCTAAATTTTCTCCACGTCCTACACATTTCACTTTGTAACTCTCACAGCTGTCTTCTCCTTCCATCCCCATTAGGAAACACAACCTTTGTTCTGTCTCCCTTCATATACTTTTTAAAGGCTCCCTCCAGTGTTCCTCGTCACCCACCCACATACAACACTACAACTGAATAAATCTAAAACGTCATTCCAGTCCTGTCACTAGATCTAGTGGTCAGTAGCACAAGATGGTGCCTATAGTTAACAACAATGGAGGGGCTATTTTAAAATAACTAAGAAAGTGTCCTTTATTTAACTTTGCTCTTTGTATTAACGCACCTCATACCAGACCCGCCTTCTAGACCCTGTGACTGAATGATTTAGGCTGCAAGTCATTCATCAGTACTTTTATTTTATTCATTTTTTTTATCCCTTGGGATTCATTGAGGATACAAAGAATTAAATTACACTGATTGCATTTGTTAGGTAAATTCCCTCTTATAATGGTGTCCCGCCCCGGAGAGGTGTGTCACACACTGTAACCCCTGCCCCCTTCCTTCTTCCCTTCTCCCTGCTCCCTCCTTCCCCTACCCCCCACCTTGTATTAGGTCATCTACTTCCTCCATATTAGAATTGAGTACATTGGCGTTTCGCTTCTCCATTCATGCATCAATACTTTTAAAACCTCGTAGGGGTTGGGCATCTAGTGGACTCCAACCTGGGACAGTGGCCAGCAGGGGACATGGTGCTGAGGAAAGGATGAAACTTACACCAAATTTAGTGCATCAAATTGGCAGCCTGTAGGGATACACTGTTCCATGTTCCTGGGGGGGCAGCATGAGAACCCCGTCCTGTTTCCCAGAGTCTTTTTATTGGGTACATAACAGAGTACACCTGCACAGCAGTCAGTTGTCCGCAGTCAAGGTTAAGAATGAGAGAGGGGAGATTACAGCCCCAGGAAGGTTGGGTAGAGGGTAAACAGGGACATCGGGTAATGGAACATCTGAAGAGGCCAGATAACAGTGCAACAAGAAGAGGAGGGGAGAGCAAGTCTCATCGCCTCAGACCTCAGTTTCCCCAGGCTAAGCTACTAGTTGATGGATTTAGCTGCCTGCACTGCTGATTTCCCCACACGGGGATATTGAAGTAAACCGAGTCACAGAGATAGAAGATGGACCCCACTTTGATGCAATAATTGATAAAATTTATTACACCTGTAGGGGGCTGATACCATAAAGGGATTCAGCCTCCAATGCCAGGTGGGCAATCCTTTTATACCATTTTTCTTGCGTGGTCAGCAAAGCAAGCTAGCGCAATACAGAAGCTAATCATAGCAATTAAGGCAGGGTCGCAGGGTAGGGGGGTACATAATGGTTTCTAAATCATAAGATACATCACAAGTTCATTACTTCATGGGTCATAAGGTACATGGTTCATATGTAGTTCAGGGGTACAAAGTACAGGCATAAGAGTTGAGTAAGTTTCTAAGGAACTTGGGACTTTCCACCAGGGGGTATTGCACCAGGGGCTTCTTTAAATCATACCCCTCCCTTCCATCTGTAAGCTTATCTCTTCTCCCAGAATTTAGTTCCTCCACCCTTGTGGGGGCTGGGGCTAAGACACAAAACACTTCCCCTTTGAAGGGTAAAGGGTTTGTTATATTCTTTAAATCTATGGATTGGGGGATTAGTAGCAGGGGTAGGGGGCTTGGTGCAGGGACAGGGGGCTTGGTTATTACAATATGAATGTAGACATTCCCCTGACTGTGCACCTTCAAAATCCTTTCTTCTTAATTAGGGGTACTGGGATGGCCCACCTGTGGGCCTGGCCTTTGAAGGGCCCACAGGGTCTCAGCCTATCTATTCCCACACAGGATTCTGAAAGTGTGTCACTTAGAAATTAGTCCTGAAAGAATTATTAAAGGATATGCTTCAAAATTTAAGAAAAATGAATCCAGAAAAGAGTAATGTAATACGGAAAGCAAAGATGAAACTCCAGAAATTGAATGGATAAGTGGGTTCTGCAAGATCTAAATGAAGGAAAATAGATGGAAAAAATGCATTACAAAGTTAATTATAAATAGTTATGTGCTTAGGCTCCTCTTTGGCTATGACTATTTCTTGGAATTTCTATGATTTTAATGACATTGATGGTTTTGCAAAGTAGTGTCAGCTGGTAAGTAGAATGACCTTCTCCTGGGATCTGCCTGACGCTTCCCTCATTACAAAGTTGGGGTTCCAGACTTCGGGGAGGAAGATCTCAGAGGTAAGGGGTCATTCTCACCATAGCATATCCAGAGGCCACACTATCAATGTGATTTACAGCTGTTAATGTTGATTCCGATCACCCAGCGAAGGTACTGTTGGCTGAGTTTCTTTGCTGTAATGTCACTCTCTCTCCCTCTGCTGTGGCATTGGCAGGAAGTCACTACATGCACCCAAAACTGAGAAGTGGAGAGCTATGCTCCACTTCTTGAAGGAAGGTATCTATATAAATTATTTGAAATTACATACCAGAAAATCATCCACTTATTTATGTAAGTCAATCATTTATTTATATCAGTGTAACTAGTGGTTACCTATTTTATACCTTGTTTTAGAATCCAATATGACTCCATATATTTTGTTGTTCAGATTGCCCCAGGTTTGGCCATAGGAAGCTCTAAAGATACCTCTGTGTACATTTGACTACTCATCTCTGTGGGGTTTCAATGTTTGTTTATATCTGTTACTGTATTTATTTCAAACACTTCCTTACTTTTTTTGTTTTGAGTCAGTCTCACCCTATCACCAAGGCTAGCATGCTGGAGTTTCATCATAGCTCACAGCAACCTCAAACTCCTGGGCTCAAATGATCCCCCTGTCTTAGCCTACTGAGCTGGGACTACAGGCCTGCACCACAACGCCTGGCTAGTGTTTTCTATTTTTAGTGGAGATGAGGTCCTGCTCTTGTGTGAGTTCAGGAGTTCTGGTCTCAGACTCGTAAGCTCATGCAATCCCCGATTCAGCCTCCCAGAGTGCTGGGATTACAGGTGTAAGCCACCGCACCTGGCCCACCTCCTTACTTTCAGAAACTCTAGGTCAATGACTCTCAACCTTCCTAATGCCGTGATGTAGTTTCATTGTTACAGAGGGGTCGCCACCCCAGGTTGAGAACAGCTGCTTTAGATGCTCCAGGCTCATCAAGTGTATTTTCTATCCCTGTCCTGAAACAGCCTTTCCTCCAAGGAGCCCTGGTTCCTTTAATTAAAGAATTCATTTGGAAGTGACACTCTGAGACCAGCTGTGCTCATTTTTACTGGGGTGCAACTTCGTGTAGGCCCTCTCAGCTGACAGGGCAAAGAAGTACATGAGAATGTACTAAGGACATATACACTCATTGTCCATAGTATTTCAACATGTGAATGCCTGCACTTACATTAAGCTAAAACTGAGTCCTTACTGATCTCTCCTTGTCTACTTTATTGCTACACAGATCATTCTAGCCTCTTTCCTTTGCTTGCCTGTGAATCCCCACTCCATTCATGAGAGATTTCCTCTACTCACCATCCTTGTACCTAATTATTCAATCTTAAAATACATGTAGAGTAGTTCCAGAATTGCTAACCTGAGCCTCATGGGGAATAACTTTATCGGTGAGGGTACTGACCTTGCGTGCAGTTCCTTGTCTTTAGAATGGCAGCTTCTACTCATTTCCACTCAGTTACATCAGCAGTGTCCCCACCTCCACCCCTCTTATTGAGGCTGCTTCATGCATTTGTAATACAGATGGATTCTCTTGTCAGTCCACATTTTTCCCTAGGATCCCCTTCCTTCCTAAATGACTTTTTAAATTTGCATACATTTACAATTACTCCTTGTGCATAAGGTTCTACGAGTGTGGAAAAATCATAATGTTATCTATCTACCATTACAGTATTACCATGCAGAAGAGTTTCATTGTCCTAAAAATCTCCTGACTCTACCTATTCAATCTTCCTTACCTTTCTCCAAAGCCACAGCAACCACTGATCTTTCTACTCTCTCTACTGCCATCCCTGTAGAGGGTGTCCTATAATTGGAATCAGAATCATACAGTGTGTAGCCTTTCCAGACTAGCTCTGTTCACTTAGCAATATGCATTTAAGGTTCTTCTATATCTTTCTGTGGCCTGATAGCTCTTTTCCTTTTATCCTTGACTAATATTCCATTGTATGGATGTAGCACAGTTTATTTATCCATTCTCCTACTGAAGAACATCTTGATTGCTTCCAGTTTGGGCAATTATGAATAAAGCTGTAACAAACATTTGCATCAGGATTTGATGTGGACATAAGTTTTCAGCTAGGTAAATACCTAGGAGTTCAGTTGCTGGATTATGTAGTATGACTATGTTTGGCTGTGAGAAACTGTCAATCTGCCTTCCAAAGCAGCCATAGCGTTTTGTTTTCCTACTCTCACTGATGAAAGCTCCTCTTGATTGATAATCTGCAATAAAGTCATCTATTTAAGTTGCTGTACTTTTCAACTGAAGATTTTTTCTGGAATTCTTCCTCAAAAACATTCCAATATTCAAGTAAAATTCTCCAAGTTTTCATTAGTTTTCTTAAATCACATGATCATGGTTATTTTAAGGAACTATGTCTACCAAGGCCCATAAGTAGACACCTTTAGTTCTGCTTCTATTGTTGGTTTGTGCTTTGCTCCCTGACATGCCTAGTAATTATTGATTAAATGTGGCATGGTGAGTACAAATAATTACAGGATATATGTGTGAGCTCTCAGCTTTTGACAAGTACTTGGAATAGAGAAGGATCCTCTTACTCCAACCAGAATGAGTTCTGCAGCATGGATCTGGTCTCCCACCTGGGTGTGATTCTGTTTTCTTTATGGTCTATGGCTCCAAGATTATAGACCCTGGTTTCAAAACTTGTTTTGAGTTTAGGAACATGAAAATTCATGGTTGATTTCTGGTTTACATATTACTTCAGGCATTCAGGTATTCAGGTGTCCCAAATGAGAGGATGTCAAATAGGGAAGCTCCTGCTTGGCTCCTCTGAAACTCCAAGTTTATGAGTTTCATGAAAACTTAAAAATCTCTGCTTATTCCCCAGTCTCTAAGCTAAATTCAGCTCCTTTGTAGACAATGAACCTCTTAAGTGGAAAAGTGATTGAGATTATCAAATTCAATTTTTTAAATTTCAGATTAATATAGTGTACAATCAGGCTACCATGTTTGTATTTTTTAGGTAAAGTCCAGGTCGCAGTTGACCCCTTCACCAAGGAGGTGTTCTGCATACCCCTACATTATACCTGATAAGTGAGAGCTTACCCAACTCCTTTCCTTTCCCCTTCCTTGAATTTAAATGTATTTTTCTTTTATGTAGAAGTGAAGCTGTTCATCTACTAGTTCCATATTAATATTGAGTACATTGGAAGCTTGCTTTTCCATTATTGTGAATGGAAAAAGGATCTGTTCTCCAGAGCCTTCCAGGTAAATATACCAGGTGTAAAGTCTCATCTTTTTTAATGGCTGAATAGTATTAGTATTAGTAATAGTAATAGTATTCCATGGTATAATTGTACTACAGTTTATTAATCCATTTATGGGTCAATGGGCACTTACACATCTTTATGATTGTGAATTGAGCTACTTAAGTGCCAATGTCCTTCTGGTAAAATGGTTATATTTTTTCTTCTGGATAGATACCTAGTAATGAGACCACAGGATCGAGTGTACAAGAGATATGAATAGAATCTTACCCCAAGACGACACACAGATGTCTAAAAAATAGATGGAAAAATGCACATTGTGCCTAACCATTAGAGAAATGCAAATCAAAACCACCCTGAAATATCACCTAACCTCAGCAGGAATAGCCCACATCACAAAGTCCCAAGACTACAGACATTGTTGGGGGTGCAGAGAGAAGGGAACACTTACACATTGTCGGTGGGATTTCAAACTAATACAGCCTTTTTCGGAAAAAAAAAATATGGAGAATCCCCAAAGAACCAAACTCAACTTTTCTCTAGCTTATTTCTCTTTCAGAACTGGCCTCCCAAATCCTATCTCCTTTAGTAGCCTGAATTTCAATTTTAGCCTCCCGCTGCTAAGAGATAGCTGAAATCTCCACTTAGTCACTTGCTTCCTGCTTAGTTTTCTCCTTAGTTTCTCAGTCTCACGTTCAGTTTAATTTAAAAATCACTAATGCTTCAAGGGAAAGTGCAGGATAGGAAGCTGGGCTTAGCTCAATGATTTTGTTTTCTTTGAGCGATCTTTGACATTCCAGTTTTGGCAGTCTTGGTTGCTTTCTGATGCCTCTGAATAAGGTTATTTTTGTTTTGAGGAGAAAACTGTTTTATGTGTAGCTTAGAAAATATAATTAAAAAGTTTCATTTTTCATGTAGAATTCCTACATCCTCAGATTTGCTGTCTGCATCCTCTTCTGGCCATTTACCTTGTTCCTCTCATCCCCATATAACCTGTAACCTGTAGCTATAAATCTTTGACTTTATTCACATTTTTGATAAGAATGCTTCAGAACATTTAGATAGTTTTTTATTATTCTACTCTTAGTGATGCTTTATATTGATAGGCAAGCTCTGTTGTCAGTGCAACATATTTTTAAGTGAAAAAAAGACATATATTAACTGGGTCATTTTGTACCTCACATACAATAACTGTGACAGTCCTTAGGTGATATCATTGAAGGCTTTTATTTTCTTCTTTTTCTTAGTGTATTTTACTTTTAGGCATAAATGCATTTGTATTCCAAGAGTAAAGGATTTATAAATTCATTTCACAATACAGTAGAACCCCCATAGCTGATGACCTCCCTATACTAACCACTTGAGTTGACTTAATCTTCACAGATGGACATGCACCACATGCAGGCTAGTTCCTTACGTTGACAACCTCTGTATGTGGGCCAGTTTGGTACAGTCCCTCAAGTGGTCAACTCACCAGAGTTCTACTGTATTTAATTGCTATTAGAGAAACAGGGCTTGCTCTTAAAGAACTGTCAGAAATAAAAAGAAAAGAATAAGACACCATTAACAAGATGGCATTAAAAAAATAAAATAAAACAAGATGGCACAGAAGAAGTGGCTGTAAGGACTTTAACCATGATGTAATAAATTTAAAACAGTGGCCCTTGCAGGGGCAGTGCTACCCTTGGTAGGCATCTGTGGGGTTTTTTGTCAAAAGAAGTGGAAGAACTACTGAGGTTTCACGGACAGGCAGCAAGCCTGCTGCGAGTCCTGGACCCTCCTGGCGCCTGCCCGTAGCTGGCTGCTTCATCATCTCTTCAAGTTCCGTTGTTGTGAGCACATATGTGTGGAAAGGGTATTACTTTAGTGGACTTTACTTTACCTCTCTTTCTTTGTTAAAATACAGTGGAACCTCTGTGGTTTACTACCTCCCTACATTGACCATGTCCATAAGTTGATCTAATTTTATAGACTGGACATGCACCACGTGTACGTATCAGGAGAATAGGCCTAGCTCCTTATGCTGACCCCTACACATGCTGACCTGTTAGTTACAGTCCTTTGGGTGGTCAACTTACAGAGGTTCTGCTGTACAGTTAGGGATCTCATACTGATTTTGAAAAATCATATATGTAGGTAGTTTATATTATCCTTAAATTTTAGTCCTTTTATGACACAAACCATGTGTAAAAATATTTATTATTAACAGGGGGCACCCACTCCAACAAGGTTGAGGGCCACCTATTCAGAGTGAAAAGATTTGGACCTTTTCTCTATTGTGCCCTATTCCTACGCTTCCTCTGAAGCTCCATTAATCGCTGGATTCTCCCAAGGTCTGCTGGTCTTCCGGCCTCAACCTCCTGCTTCCGCCTTGGACAGAGACTGTGCTGCATTTGAACAGACTCTCACACCTCAGTATGCTGTCTCTGTTCCTGGGCTATGTGTTAAAGAGGATACCTCCTGATTTTGAAAGTGGCTTGGAGACTTTACCTGAGTTAATTCTTTATTTTGTAAACTGTCTTATATTGCCCTGCTATTCTCTTTAAGGCCATATTTTGTACCTGCTTTCTCTCTCCCCCAAATTAAAGAAAGGATCTCTGCCTTCTTTGACTCATTCAGCCTCCCTCCATGAGTGGAGCATTGGTGCAGCCACAGTAAACCAGGCTCCATGTGAGCTGGACTTTGCACCACTCCACCACCTACAATGCACATTGAATTTCCACTGGGAGCAAAGTACTGCTCAAGGTGCTAGAAGATCAGACTGGGAAGGGCACAGGTGGATAATACCATCATTCATGGCCTCCTGTCTCAAAGAGTTTGCAACCTTGCTTACCAAGGAGTTAACAATGAGCAGAGGAGGCTCTTTGCTGTGCTGGTTCTAACCCTGGGCTGCTATTTACTGCCAGCCTCACTGGCACTCTCCGCCCCATCCCTGCTGCCTTCCCTTTGGTCAATATTGGCATTAGTCTAATAACTATTACTGAAAGGGGGCAGGAAGAGACGAGCTACCTCCTGGTTTAGACAACAAGGTAAACAAATACACAGAAGGAGAGAAGTGAGGGCTATATTCAGAAGCTAGAAAGTACACCAGGATCAGAATCAGGTTTCAGGGAGGACATTGGGAAATTTACGTGTCAGTAAAGAATTAAGTTAAGAAATTAAATAAAAGCTCTTCTTTAAGCATGCCCCTAATGTCAATCATATTCCCCAGTTGGGGGTTACTTCACCCAGTGGCAGAACAGGCAGGCAGAGATGAAAACATCACCATGGAGTGAGACGGCATCAGTGGGGACAGGGCAGGCAGGTTCACCCCTCAGGAAAGGCCCAGATCCGCCTTTCTCTGTGCTCCAGGGCTTTCCTCTGAGGTTTTCCCCACACGATTTTCTCGGTTTCTCCTGCCCTTAGGAGCCACTTGTCTCTGCTGTATATCATGCTCCTCTGATTCCTACCATTTAGCTCCAGGACTCCTTGAAATCCCATTTTTCTCCCACTTGAATGACTTGTAGTTCGATTTATTGATTTCTTTATGATGACATGGATCTTTAATGACCAACTAATGTCTCCATGGTTTTGGAATTATCTTTAATACTTAGCGTTTTCCCTGAAAATTTGTTTTATTTCCCTAACACTTCTAATTTTAATCAGCTATTACATTGCCAACAACTAAGAAACATTATTCAGTGATTAAAATACTGGCCAATGTAGCCCAACTGCCTGGTTGAAAATCCCACCTGCCTCACTTAGTAGCTGTAAAAATTTGGGCAAAGTCCCTGTGTCAGTTTCCTCATTTGTAAAATGGAAACAATAATATCAACAGAAAGGTTGCTGAGAGCATTAAACAGGAGGAGACATACTAAGTACTTAGTGGGAAGCATAGGAGCCCTCTCAGTAAAAGGCCTGTTATTACTATTAACCTTAGAATGACATGCTCTCTCCACACTGAAAAGTTATTTCATCCTTAACATACAGACATTTCACTTTTACATTAAGGAGGGAGGAAAAACTCAGTCACCTTAAAAAGGGAGAGGACGGTGTGTTGGCAGATGTTTTTAGAGGCTTTTGTGGTATTATATGCTGCCACCTCCTGGAACTATCAGGAATTGTCACATGATGTGATTAACATTGCTGAGTTGTTTGAAGTAATTTTATATTTACACAAAATGAAGAAGGCAACATATGAAGGGTGGGGAAAAAAAGCATACATGTTTTAAGAAAGGAAAAAAACTGCATTAAAATTATAACAAGTCCTGTCTGACTTCTGCAATTACATGAGATACAAGATAACAAAAGTTATCGGTATATATTGAATATTTCAACTCGAATAGTTTTTCCCTTTACTGAGAGAAATCCTATGTATATACATTTTTGGCACCCTCTGTGTATTACTCAAAGCATTCAACTAATGGTTAGCTGAGCAATTTCTGTCCTGGGTAGCACGATTTATAACTAAATCTCATCTCAAACTGTTGGAAAGGCTGTGTGCACAGTTAGCTGCAAAACTTCAATGTGATACGCTCCATGGCATTTATGATAATGATGATAAATGTTCTCTTAGTTATAAAATCCACCCTTCTGGGCATATAGTAACAAAACACAAACTGTAAGAAAAATGTGACATTACAAAGACTGTTTTTCTTTAGAAAGGAATTTAAATTATTGATATAAAATAATTTTCCCCTCCTTATTTAGAAAGACTTTAATAGAAAAACATTGTAAATGATTAACTATCCAGTGACACAGATATTTTTTAAAAGCAATAACCTATCTAAACACTAAGGAAAATATAAAATATATTTTCTAAATTTATTCATTCCCCTAGGTATCAAAATTTTGTTTCACAGAGCTTAGGATTCTGTAATAGGAGCACTATTTTTGTTACATAATATTTTTAAGCTTGGATCCAAAGTCAGGGATAAACCCATATAAAATCCCAAAAATGAGATGGCAGCATTTCATAAATAAAGCTTAGAAGTTGTAACTCCTCGTGATTTAAGAGCACTTAACCCCAGATAGATTCTTAGAACATATGAGATCTTTCACGCTATGTAACAGGAGCACTTAAAGTCACTGAAGTACCTGTCCCCAGAAAGTGACAAATGCCCAGTGGAGAGTGTGGGGATCATTTATAAGAGTGACTTGTGACTGTGACTGGCACAAAAATCCCTTAATCACTATCAATCATGAAAACTGGATTCTCTGTCTGACAGAGCATAGGAAAGGCCAGAAGGTGGGAAAATATGGCCCAGACCCCTGCCCTTCCTGCATGGCGCTCAAACTTCTAATATCTACCTCACACACACGCAAAATTGCCAAAGCTCTGAAAATCTCTTTCTTGGGCCCTGTAAAGGTAAACAATCCTTGAACCATATCATGTCTGGGGAACTTTGCAATGCTAACGCTCAAGCAGCAAATTTAGTCTTAGGTCAAAGAAATCTATTTATGAAGAAATTTTGGGAAAAGGAGCCCATGTTATAGTTAATTTGCACTTATTACCACACTTAGCATCTGGAGATAAAATTAAGGACTGTTTGAATTTGCTTGTTCAACAGAGTGGAATCCAGATCTAGGCCCCTGAAAACCCTGCTTCCTCCTTACAGGTGCTGGGGTGCTATGGCTAAGTTCAGAGCCAGGTGTTAATTCCACAGTTACTTGTGCTCTTTATACCTAATACCTCCAACTCTCAGTTTCCTCACCCGTAAAAGCAAACACAGAAACTTCAGATGAACGTCGTAAGGACTGCAGCAGTGACCCGTGCAGAGTGCTCAAACCTGTGCCTTCATATGTATCCTCGTCAGCATGCTCCAGTTTGCGGACTTCGAGGTACTTCCGACTGGGAAAGAAGGAGAAATGAGGAGCCAGGAGACACCTCGTCACAGGACTCCAGAGCCACGAGAGAGACTGGAAATCGTGCAATTGCAATAGAAACATACTGTTGTGCTTCAGCGATGAAGGAATCAGCTTGGAAAAGCTAAGTAATGTTCCCAGAACTACCATATACATCTCCCAAACTACATCCCGGCTCTTCTCACTAAAGAGCTGAGAACAAAGTTAGGCAACAAGATCTGGAAAAGAAGAGAGGACAGGGCAAGACGGCCCAAAATAGCCTTGATTATGATTCCATTTCTCTTTCAAATTCTAGTGTTGAAACCCAGCCTAAAAGATTGATATGGTATAAGACTTGGGAGCAGATTTTTTCTTCTATTTTTTCGTTCATTAGCTATTTTCCAAACTCTTATATCTACTTTCATAGTGATTTCAGCTTTGTTTTGTTGTCTTTTAGGATGAGAAGAGACTAGAGTTCAATTTTCTAGAGTAAAAGGAGAAATGTATCAGGCATGTTGGTACACATCTGCAATCACAGCAATATGGGAGCCCTAGGTTGAAGGATTGCTCGAGGCCAAGAGTTTGAGACCAGCCTGGACAATATAACAAGATCCTGTGCCTAAAAAAAAAAAAAAAAAAAAATAGAAATGTGTGGCAGGCACCTGTAGTCAGGTACTCGGGAAGCTGGGGGAGGAGGATTGCTTGATCCCAAGGGTTTGAAGGCAGTGAGCTGTGGCCAAGACACAGCAGGAAGCATAACTGTGGTGGCTGAAATATAGAGAAACAAGTTTGCCAGAAGTAGATCTGGCTTGACTTTTCTTTATTTATCAAGAATTAGTTTGATGGGACCTGGGAACAGAGCCACACCATGGCAAACTGGGAGTCCCTCTACACAGGGACTTACCCTGACAGCCTGGGTCTGCCAGACAAAGGAGAAAAGGCACCGTGAAATTCACACACACACACGTGTTCTGACCCACAAGAGATGACAGTGTCAGCCCCTAGTAAGGCTCCCAGCACCATCTCAAGCAAAATACTCAAGGCCTTTTATTAGGGACTTAAGGGCGTGCATACACTAAGTAAATTAATGAGACGGTAACAGTTGTATGTTTCAATTAAACAAGTAGTACTTTTCTTCAAGGGAAAAGGCTAAAAGACTGAAGGAGAGAGGAACACTACTCCAGTTCGAAGGATACTTTGGGCAGGATTTAACGAGGGAGAGTTACAGCCCACAGGTTGGATAGCTGCAGCTGCTGTTATCAGTTGCTTTCCAGCTTTATTTATATCCTGTCTCTAAGCTGCCTACCTCTGTCTAGACATTTCCCAGGCTATTTTCTCATCCGCTCTGTTGGACTTTCCAACCCCTCCTCCCACCTTAGGCGTGCATTGCAGCAGGGACTCGGGGCCGTCACCCACACGAGATCTCAGGGACACCAGCCTACTCTAGCTTTCTCCCACATTGCTTCGTGCTTTTTATCCTGAGAGCAGTGGTCCTTCTTGCTCCTAGCTTCCTCTTACTAGTCCACCGTGAGCTCACCATGTGCCCATCTCTGTGTCTTGGGTTCTTTCTTGTTCTATGTCAAGGCTGTGTAAGAGGCAGAATTCCACCCCTGACCACACAGAAGCAGTTTGCTCTGTGTGCATGTCCAAAGTCATGTCAATTCTCAAGTGACTTGATTCATTAGGAAGAAATATGACCTGAGAGTCAAAAACCAGCAAGCAGGGCACAGCCAGATTCAGCGGCTCACAACTATAATCCCAGCACTTTGGGAGGCCGAGGTGGGAGGATCACTTGAGGCCAGGATTTTTGAGACCAGCCTGTACATCTTGTCTGTACAAAAAATAAAAATGAAAAAATAGCTGGCTATGGTGGTATGTGCCTGTAGTCGCAGCTCTGGGGAGGCTGAGGCAGGATTATTTGAGCCCAGGAGTTCAAGGCTGTGGTGAGCTATGATGATGTCACTGCACTTTAGGCTGGGTGACAGAGCAAGATACCGTCTCTATAAATAAATAAATAAATAACAAGAAAAGCAAAAGCTACTCCTCTCCCTGGACTCTATCCTTAAACATCCAAGAGGCATAGCTGGCTGGGCATGGTGACTCCACTGTAATCCTGGAACTCTGGGAGGCTGAGCCAGGTGGATTGCTTGAGGCAGGAGTTCTAGACCAGCCTGAGCAAGAGTTAGACCTGTCTCTACTAAAAATACAAAACTTGGCTGAGTGTGATGTTACACACCCATAGTCCCAACTACACGGGAGGCTGAGGTAAGAGGTTTCCAAAGACTAAGAAGGCTGTCCTCTCCTGGTGATCTTTCTCTCCATGTGCCCAAGCTCCTCCATTCCTAGGCATAAGGAATCCCCCCACAGGGATTGCATGGGGCTCATGCTGGCCAGACTTCCACTTTGTCTATCAGGTTATAAATCCTAGTGGAAACATATGGTCATACACACACTTGAGGCCAGGAGTTTGAGATCGCAGCAAGCTATGGTGATGCCCGTACACTCTAGCCTGTGACAGAGAGAGACTCTGTCCAAAAAAAGAGAGAGAACGAGACAGACATAGTCCGCAAAGGAGTGCAAAATGTGGCCACGTGTTTAATAATTGGATCACCTTCAACATTAGACACACGCGTAAGAGCTGTATGTGTCTAGATAAGCATACATATTAATTTTAATCTGACAACAACCCTGCAAGGGAGATATTACAGATGAGCCTCCTGGGGAACAGAGAATTTAATTTCCTCTCCAGAGTCAGATAATTTGCAATTGCCGAGTCAGGCCAGTCATCTAGGTACGTCTGGTATCAGTACTTCCTAGATTCCTCCTGTTCCCACAGCCGAATAGCTGAAACCCTGGAGGATAGGATCAAGTTCTTGCTTTTTTGTTCATTAATATTTTAACTTCACTGAAGAACAGAAGCTAATGTTATTAGCCACCCAATTTAAATTCATCAGAAAAAAGATATCAATAGGGTGACTCTTACAATAAATTTGATTGATTTGTTTTTCTGTCAGACACTGTATCTTTGTACTTACTTTCCTGGTTTTAATACATATTTGGGGGAAATGTCTGCTAAAATGCCAAATGACTTTCCTAACTTATTAATGCTAATAGTCAGTGTTCTCAGCAATGACGAGATCATAAGTAATTTCCAGGTTTAAAATTCCTGAATAACTTACGCTTTCCATGACTTCACTTTGTTCTGATGACAAAGAAGGCTGTCATTTCCTAATTATCTGTCTCACCATGCCCCCAAGCTCTCCCATTTCCTGGAAGATAGGGCTCGGCTAAGGGTCACCCTGGCCAGGCTTCTGTCTTTTTCTATCATAGATATAAATCCTAGTGGGATAATACGTTCACACATCCATTTCTCTACCTCAAAGGACAAAATCCACACAATGACACACTTTAAAATCTAAATTTAGAAGAATATTGTGAGATCTAGGATGTTTTCGGGCTAGCACACCTGACATTGCACTGTTCTGAGGCCCTTTTACCCTTGAAGTTTTGATTATAGACAATAATTTTCTGCTTGTTCCTAAAATCTTACTTGGGATTTCTTACATATTAATAGCGTCCCTTTTCCAAGACAGAAGAAGACAAGAATCAGAACAACTGGTAATGTTCTAGATTGTCCCTGAGACGAGGATGCTGTGGAGATGTTATGATTACCCCCCAGTAGGTCCTGCAGGTCATTCCTGGGAATCACCCCCTTTCTGGAGGACACAGTTCTTGGCAAGGATGGCTTCACAATGTTATCTGGTTTCCAAACTAAACAAGGAATTGATCCCTTTGCAAGTAAAGACGCTACACATTTTTTTTCTGTGACTCAACAGGTTTTCCAGTTCATTAAAGCAAGGTATGAAATAATAAAGTTAAACAACATGTAAATAGATGAATATATGGAATCTAGTCCACTTACAGTGAACAGGTCTTTGGAAGTGAAATACAGTGCTCTCTTAACTTCCATTGTGAAGTTGGAGTATGACTCCAAGTAGCATAAGATGCTCTGGATTCAAGTTTGAGCCTTAATGAAAACTGTGGTGTGAGTTTAGCCAAATCATTTATCCTTTCTGGGACTTACTTTTTTATCTGAAAATTGACTTTTCCTTTCTGCATTTCCTTCCTCTTCCTACTCCCTGAATGTCAAATGCCTCCCGGCTCATTCTCTCCACACCCACCCCCTACAGGGGCATATTCAAAATATCCGAGTTCTGATACCATCTTGTGTGTTGCTGACTTCAAAATTCAGGAGTCCCCCCAAAACTCCAAATACTACAACCACCTCTGTACTTGATATCACTTTTTAGGTTTCCAATAAGTATTTACAATTTAATATATCTGAAGCAAATTTTTGATTGCCATGTCTTAATCAAACTACTTTTCTGAATTTAAACATTGAATATTTAATAATATTAGAACACTATGGATCAATAAGTGCGGTGTATGTGTACCATGGAAAACTATTCATTAAAAAAGATGGAGACTTTACATCTTTTGTATTAACCTGGTTGGAGGTGGAACACATTCTTCTCAGTAAAGCATCACAAGAATGGAGATGCAAGAATCCAATGTACTCAATTCTAATATGAAGGCAGTAGATGAGCTAATACAAGGAATAGGGTTAGGGGAATGAGTGAGCAGGGAGAGGGGAGGAGGGGGGGTGTATGGCTCACCTCTTGGGGGCAGAACACAATCATAAGAGAGACTTTATCTAACAAATGCAATCAGTGTAACATAATTCTTTGTACTCTCAATGAATCCCAAACTATATATATATTAGAACAGTACTGTTCATTTTTTAGAGATGATAATGTTACTGTGATTGCTTTAAAAACCATTTCTTACAATTTAAATTCATGATAAAAACATACTATGCAGTGTGGACCAGTGGTGTGGTTGGTTGAGGGAGTCAAACCAAATTGAGGTATAGAAGAAACACATATCTTGGTGAGTTGAACATTGAGATTGCTCTTGCTTGGTGATGACTGGGTGGGTTTTCCTTGTACCATCCCTTCTAATTTTGGTTATGTTTAAACTTTTCCCTAGTAAAAATTTTGAAAAGAAACTACCCCTCCTCAACTGCATAAAGGACATCAACGCTAACTCAGTTACTGTGAATGAAAATCTTAGAATGATTTTGGCCTTACTGTGCCTCTCGCATCTGTCTCATCTGTGTGAGCGTACCAGGCACGTCCCTGTAACAGCAAGGCCTGGGCTCAGCTATGAGGGTATTAGACATGTGATGAGGTGGGAACTGAGGGCTCAAAACAGGGGTCTCAGTGACAGTAAGAGGGACCTGATTTCCAAAGGTATGACTGAAGTGATTTTCTAATGGATGAATAAATATAAAACGAAATTATTGCATTAAATGATCTCTAAATTGTCCTTCAGCCCTATAATGCCAAGAATGTCACCAATCCTGCACAATGAGGGCGTCATAAGGTCACTATTACATCTGTGCCTTCTGGGAGCCACCCCTTTGCAGTGTATATGTCAGAATCAGAGCACACAGAGTCAAAAGAGACCAGCGGAGAATCCCCTGTATACTGTGCACAGAGCTTGGGGACCACACAGAGAGACTGCTTTCCTCTCCCCAGGGCCTGCCCTTCCTAAGGCGACCTCTTTCCTCTGCTGCCGCCTTCCCTGGGTGGTCCTTGGCTCCGGGTGCAAGATTTCCACACTGACACCTGCCCCCCCTTGCCCTTTATTCTCCATATTTGTGCTGCTTAGAGCTGTGCTATGAAATCAGAGTTTGCAGAGAATCAACCCTTAAATGAAGGCTAAATTGAAAATGTCATGTTTGAAATTTCAGGTCTTTATTACCCGATTCATTATATCCAGGTCAGGTTCACTCAGATAGTGTTAGTCTCGTCTTATTAATAAAACCTCTCTAAATTCAGAATAACATATAGTAAAACTTTCTCCTGTGCATATGTAACTATGGTATATTCCTTTTGTTTTTGTTTCTTCCTTTTTAATAAGCATTAATTACTGTTCTACATTCTCCTCTACATGAAGATAACCAAAAAAAGAAACAGAAAAAATTGAGTTAACAATATTTTTGTAAAATCTTAACTGTTTAACCAGTGCCTTCATTTTATTAACACTGGATACATATCATTTGATAACGAGGTATCCAACTTAATGTACAAATAGCACCACAGTAATTAATTTGGGAAAATTCAATCTTTTCTTTAGCTTATAGATATTTAGGTTGGATTTTCATTAGATAATAATCCTTTAGCTAATAATTGAAATGTGTGTGAACTACTGGCAAGTATGCAGTTTAGGCAGCTGACCTCAACTCAGACACGGGGACATTTTGACGAGGACGCATTTCATTATGAAGACGATGGAACGGGCATGGGATGAAATACGGAACACCAAAGATGAAGAATCGCGGTTTCTGGGCACTCTCGTTGTTCACCTGTCTTGCTTCTATTGATGGAGTGGAAGCAAACCCCCTCTTCAAGGACCAGTCTGAAGTCTAATCATTACTCCAGGCACAACCAATTGCCACCTTTTTCGGCACCACCAGTTCTCTAATTTCCAACTTACAAAATACTTTCAGGCATTTAAAGCTAAGTATTCTAATTGTATCTACTTGCTGCAATTATTTTCATACTTATCACTTAGTTAAAATATCCTCAACCATATAACTCTCGGATTTATCCACCTTCAGCACTGAAATTTGGCAGCTGGTGAATCATTCCCTGGTACTTTCAAGCAGAATCCTGGTCTTTCTTTCGTTTTCACTCATCACACTCTGTTGTGACAATGTGCTTTGCCCAAACTCTCGTCCCTTCCTCAGTCCTGTTGCCCACTCCGTGGCCAGCAGGGCCTTGAGGGCTGGGAGCCGGTCTGGTCCTCGTCGGCAATCTCCCTAACCCTCCCCCATGTGTGGGTGTGGTACACAGTCAGGACTCAATAAATGCTGTCTAATAAAATAAATGGCTAAAATGTAAATGTACTTACTACTCACATTTTGTACCCAAAAATTGACTTAACATCAGAGTAAATGCCATTGCTCTTATGAAACTAAGGACCAGCCTCGGGTAACTAATGGTGGGGGGTCCACGTCTCTTGTGCCCCTCCACCTTGCTACTAAGAAGAGTCATTATTCTACATCAAGTTATTCTCCCCATTTTAATAAAAGGGCCTAAATTACGATAAGAAAGCTTTCCAAAAGGATAACAGCTCCACACGATAGAAGTTTATTTCTCAAAAAAAAAAAAAATAAACTCCCCAGAATAGGTGCCCGCAGGCGCTGGACGCCTTCCCGGTCGTGTTCATTCGGGGCTGCTCCCTTCCCTCTCTGGTTCCTCTAGAGAGCAGGAGGACAATGGAAGGAAAAGCAAAGTCTGCTCCTGAACGTCTTGGTCCAGGAAATGCCACACACAAGCTCTGCTCACACTCGAGCCCTCGAGGGCCTGCTGGCCAAGGTTTGGGCACTTGGACTGAAGAAGGGACGGGAGTTTGGTAAAGCACATTGTCGTAACACAGAGTGACACAGTAGAAACACGACAGGAAAACTGTGAAAACTGAAGAAAGGACAGCATTCTGCTTGGAAGTACTAGGAACTGATTCACCAGATTCCCAGCGGGCTGGGAAGTGAGCACCATGGACAGCAGCTGCCTCCGGTGCAGCACGCGCTGACCGGCAGGACAGGGGGCAGCCAGACCCGGCCCATGCACCTGCACCTGCCAGGGAGGAAGCTTAGTCTGAGATAGCTACTTCCCAACAGACTCCACGGGACTCTGAAAGCCCATTGTTCTGCTAATTATTGGCAAATTCAACTTTATCAGAAATTAGCATATAGACCTCAAGATGGAATTGTATTTTGTACTAAGCAGGTAGGAGGAAGTGGCGATGAGAACGTTTAGAAAACCCTGCAATTTTATGCAAGACAAGCACCGACTTCTAAGTCTGTATCAAATCACTGCAGGTGAAATGTTAGGACTTCAAAACTGTGTATGAAAGAGTCCAAACAGAAATCCAAACTCTGCGATTTGAACATAAGCATGAACATGCTAATAAAACCTAACATCTGCTCACAGCTAAGTAATTTTCTACAACAGAATTGCTGCGGTTTCTCTTGTGACTAATTAGTCCACTGACAATGTAATACTACAGCTTAGAATATTAACACAGATACTTCTGATACTGAAGAAAATAGCCCTTTTGTTCCAGCGATGGTCCAATTTTAATGGACATGTAATTCCCTGTGACACGAGTGGGAGGCACTACCATCGGGAGCCCTGAACCGGAAACAGAGGTTACACTCAGGCAATGCTATTGCTCAGAGTCAGATGCACAGACATCCCAGGTCAAGCGGGAGAAACCCCTGCGACTACACTGTACCAAAGGCAACAGAGTAATAGCTTCCTTTGAAATAATCAGCTTTGAAGCTACCAATAAACAAGAACACATTTCATTTCCTTTCTTAACTTTCGCCTGTTGATGTGAAAAACCTCAGATGTGATTATTGAATATACATGAAGAGTTTAAAAACACTGATTTTTCACAATTTGAATTTAGTAGCTGTACATAATAAAACTCCAAGATTAAATACCTTAAAATTTCAGGCACATTGTGAATTTGAGAGATTTTTTTGTGAATAATGACAAGTTAAAAAGAACATGTAAGTAGTCTCAAGACTGTAATATGTATTGCACAACAGAGCCTCTCTTATTTCAAAAGAGCCTGTGAATATATTTTCCCAAAGGAATTTTAGAATGTTCATAAATATTTGGAAAATATTCTCAACATCACATTAGAATGACCCTCTAAATATATTCAGGAATAAAATGAGACATTTTTACTGCCAATATTCTGTGAGAAGGACAATTGCACTGTACGTGATAAAGTGAAATGGAGTTTTCTCCTTCCCTAATCAGGGACTCAAACACACTGTACATCAGAATCACTCAGAGGCCCAAAATGCAGAGTTCTAGGTCCTGTTTCCAGAGTTTCTCATTTAGTACCTTTTTTGCAGAGCTTGAGAATCTGCTCTTTATCGCACTAGCACATCAGGCCACATGTGTGTGGATCACCAATGAGGATTTTAAAAGCTTTAGAATGGCGATCCTCACAACGTACTGTGTGTGCAAACATCCCGTGAGGGAAGGTGTACGTTGCTCCCAAGCTCCAAGGGGGCACAGCTGATCCGTGGACCACGCCTGGAATAGTGAGGACAGACACTACTTAAGGACACAGGCCGTGCTTAGGGCGGTACGGATATTAACATAATTGTTTTGAAGACAAGAACCACCGTCCTGCAGTGTGCTGGGACGCCAGCCAAGAGCTCACACACTCTAAATGACCATTTCCCTGGAAGGAATATTTGCAGGGGGAAGAAGATCCCTAGCAAGAAGTTTTACTGGCAAATCTGGTTCTTATCCCTTTATAGCAAATCTTTAACGAACTCCCAGGACGAAGCAGGGAGGAGCTCACTGCTCACTGTTCTGTAAAGTTCAGAGAAACTCTGAGCCTGTATCCCACACCCTGACTGATCTCCCGACCCACTGTCGTCTCCTTCCCACCTTGCACGTCCTGGATGACTCTGGGAGGCTTCCTTAGTCTGCTGCATAAAACCATGGACCAGAGCGCCAGAGAGACTCAGTACCGACATTTACAAGTGAGCTTGTTCATGTTACATACATTTTCCAGGCCTTCGAATTCTTACTTGGGACACGGAGACAGCATCTCTTCAAAGGACTTCGGTGAACATCACATAGAACTCGCAGCAGGCTGTATTTGCTGGTGCTCCGTGAATGCTAGATGTGACCCTGAAGGCCAGTGAAGAGCTATAAGAAAGGCAAATGTCCAAATACTGGAATAAAAGTCAGAGAAAATCCCATGTGGATGTCTGAGGGAAACAGACACTAAAGAGAAGGCAGGTGATGCCGTGTACCAAGGCCGCCGTCTCCAGCGATGCGCCCGTTTTAGTCCCTGCAAGACATCAAACAAGCAGCCAGCAGCAGGTGGCCTTGCCCCACCCCCCAGTGTTCCCACACTAGACACAAACGGAAGATGTCTGCCCCTCGAAGAGCCCTCACTGACTCCCACAGCCTCTGGGATGGAGGGAAAGTCCTCGGGGTGTCGGCTGAGGCTGCCCTTCTGCCTGCGACCCTCTGCCTCCACCCAGGTCCCATCCCCACTGATCACTATTCCCACCTGCCTAGACACTGCTTCCTCTAGGAAGTCTTTGCCAACCCCTCCTTTCCCCAATCCGATACTCTTATACTTCAAGAATAGTTTCTCTGCTAATTTCCTGCACTACCCTGAAATCTCTTAAGAACAACAAAAGTGAGTCTTTTCACTATCCTGAGCATTATCTGATCTCCATCAGGCACAGAGCATCTGGCACACAGTTGGCACTTCATATATTTGTTGAAGAATGTATATATATACGTATCACTTACCATTAGTTAACTCCCCTAAAGAAAAGCATTTATCTTCTTAAAAATCCCTTCTGTGATTCACAATGAAACCATCTCCTTTGTGCTGTCCGTAAACTATAGTATCACCCCATCCAGTCAGTAGCTTTACACCTCCCTTATACAATTTATACAGGCCATGCTCTTTATTTTTAGTTTTTTTGTTTCTACTTTTTTTAAATCTAAGATTGATATGTTTAGGTTACACTGTTTTCACTTCCAAGGTGAAGTTCAAGTTGTAGTTGAACCCTTCACCCAGGGGGTGTGGTATCTATCCTTACATTGTGCCCCTTAGGTGGGAACTCACCAATCGCCTTCCCTCCTCCCCTTTCCACCTTCCTTCCTTCTCCTTCTCCCTCACTAGAATATACTTGTGTCTTTCTTTCATGTGGGCATGTAGTTGTGTATACACTGGTTTTGTGTTAGTGTTGAATACCGTGGATACTTGCTTTTCCATTCTTATGATACTTCACTAAGAAGAATGTGTTTCAACTTCATCTTGGTAAAACAAAAGATGCAAAATCTAAATCCATTTTAGGACTGAATACTACTCTGTGGTCTGCATATTCTACCATTTGTTAATCCATTCATGAGTTGATGGGCACTTGGGTTGCTGCCACATCTTGGCAATTGTGAATTAAGCTGCGATGAAAATTCTAGTGAAAATGTCCTTGCAGTAAAATGATTTTTTCATATTCAGAGAGGTTTCTGTTCACGTCTCTTGCCTACTTATAAATGGGGTTGTTTGCTCTTTTCTTGTTAATTTGTGTTCTCTGTATTCTAGTTACCAGCCCTTTGTCAGATTCACAGCATGCAAATATCTTCTCCCACTCTGAAGGCTGTCTGTCTGCTGTAGCTGTCGAGCCCTTAACTGTGCGGAAGTTTTCTTAGCCTGATCATGTGCCCATTTATTTATTTCTGGTGTTGCTGTGATTGCCAAGGGAAGCTTCTTCATAAAGTCTTTTCCAAGGCCAATTTTGTCAAGAGTTTTTCCCACACTTTCCTCTAGCATTTTTATTGTTTTGTATCTTAAATTTAAATCTTTTATCCAGCAAGAGTCAATTTTTCTCAGTGGTGATAGGTGTGGGTGCAATTCAGGTCTTCTCCATGTAGTTGACCAACCTTCCCAGTGCCGTTTGTTAAAAAGGAATTCTTTTCCCAGTGCATATTTTTGTTTAATTTACCAAAGATCAGATGGTGATACATGGCTGGGTTCATCTCTAGGTTATGTATTCTGTTGCTTAGATTTATATCTCTATTTTTGTGCCATGCTGTTTTGATCATGTAGACTTATAGTATAACCTGAAGTCTAGTGATGTGATGCCTCCTGACATGTTTTTATTCTAAAAGTTGTACTGGCTACTTGGATTCTTTTCTGGTTTCAAACAAAACAAAGCACTATTTTTCAACTTCTTTAAAATATGACATTGGTGCTTTGATGGGGATTGCATTAAATCTCTAGATCACTCTGGGTAGTGTGGAGACTTTACCAATGTTCATTCTTCCCAGTACAGTCCATACTCTTACAGATCTTAATTATTTTTTCTCTCATTGCTTTTTACTTACAAGAGAACTAACTGATTATTATGGACATAAACTCATGGAAATATAACAAAGAGTAAAACCTACTCCTTGTGAGATGCTGTGTTTTCAATGGGAGAGGCCCCTTCAGTTGGGCTAGGGAAATGGATAAAATGTAAGGTTCGTTCTGAGTGATACAGACAGATGGGACTGGAAACAATAATGTATCACACGACATGATGAAAGCTTAAGTTGAATTGTAGCCAGGACTCCCGGGCCATTTGAAAAACAGCCAAAGATGGCAAGGCAAAACACTCTTCTTCCACACCCAAGGGTCTTCCCTACCCTTGTGCAGCAAGCTGGGAGGGCAGGTGGGTCCTTTCCTCTAGGGGAGGGGAGGATCCCAGCCCCCACTCAGCCCCAAAGCCTCCCCTGCCAGCGGCGTGGGGGCCATTGTCTCTCCTGCCTCCTGGTTTGCCTCTGTTTCTAGTCCGTGGTCTTGCTTCGGGTTTCAGTTTCCTTCCTATTTGGTCAGTCGCCCTTCCTTTATGTAAATGAATGAGCAAATGTCTATTGAACTCTGTGGCAGTGTCGTGTGAGGACAGCGAGTGTGTGCCTTGTTCCCCAGAACCTGAGCTGCAGCAGGAGGGACACGCTGTTCTCATGGGATGGGAAGGGCACTGTCCTCACAAGATGAAGACTCGCTAGTGGTGCCACTCAGGTGGCCTTGATTACTCCCCTCCCTCCAGGCCCTTTCTCACCTTAGTTCTGGGCGGCCAGGGGCTGGTGGCCTCCTGGGAGGGTTGCGGGAGCAGCTCCCTCCAAACCGCCGAAGACCAAGCCCAGGGCCCATCCTCGTCTCTCCGGCCTTGCTCACCAGCAAACCATGTCCGTGACTCTCGGTGCTTTCATCCCCAGTCTGTCCAAAACATTTACCTTTACTGAAGCATTGAAAGACAAGCATACAAAATGAATATTAAAACAGCAAGGCCAGAAAAAAATTCAGACTTGGCCATGAGGTGGCAACAGTGGAATGGCCCAGAATGTCCAAGGAATGGCCCGGGCTCCCAGTCTGCAGGGAGGTGTCACCTGATTGTGTCAATAGATTCAGTCACTCTCCTCTGGATGCCTCATTTCCAGCTTTCCAGATAAAAACTGGTTTGGTTATTCCATGTGCAATACCATTTCTTTTGGGTCTATTTTCCCACTAGCCTAAACTGTAATGAAATAATGTATTTTCAATGAGCTAATAAAATAGGTTTATATATTTTACTCATCTAATTAAGCTTTAATTTAAATGCATGTATAATACATGCCACAGTTTGAAAGTATCCTATTTTAAATATTTGTGAAGAAATTCTACCTGTAATGACAACTCCATTTAGAAGAAAACAAAGTAACCGCAAACTGGAAACTATTTTGCCAGACTATAAAGAAGGAAATGAACATGAACACTGTTCCCAGATTTACCCCCAATCCAAACAGACCAGAAGCAGCATTCTGCAATAAAAATAAGAATGTTCCTCCCAAATTTATTTATATAAACTCCCACTCTTTCTAATAAAACCATACAGTCAAGTACTTCCCAAGCTTACCATGCATGTGAGTCACCTGGGATCTCGTTAAAGGCAGCTTCTGATGCGCTGGGGCTGGAGTGGGGCCAGGGAGCCCGCCTTCCTAAGTCACTCCCAGGTGAGGATTGCGCTGCTGAGAGACAGACACCGTTTCAGGAACAAAGGCCCAGAGCAGTTATTCCCAGGAAGTCAAGGAAGAGAATAACCTTTGCCTATAAGTAACTAGGTGTCTGCTGGCCTGTGGTAGAATCTGAAATATTTCATAATTATACTTTGACTTAAGTTCTACTTAGCTGAGTTAAAATGTTTTTGTAAAAACAGCCATTTTCTGAAAGTAATGTTATGTCTCTTCAATAGAATGAAATTATAGTATTCTAGTGATATCTTTTTTTGCATAACAAAGACTCCCAATTCTTAGTGGCTTTCAAAAACAATAATTTCACTCTGTCTTAAAAGTTCCTAAGCCAGGAGTGCAGGCAGGCATTGGCTGAGATCACCTGGTGGTATTCAGCTGGCAGCGAGGCTAGTCTGCAGGATCCTAGGTGGCCTCATGTGCACATCTGAAGAGCGGTGGCTGGGAGGCTGAAGTCACCTGAGTCTCCCTTCACTCTCCATTTTCAGGACCTCACTGGTCAATCTTTTTAACAGGGCAGCTAGACATCTAGGATGTGCTGGATTAGATTCCAGGAACAAGGTGGAAGCTGCCAGCTCTCCTGTGGGCTGTGGACAGGACTGGAAAGCTGTCTGTTCCATATATCATTAGCCAAGGCCATCATAGAGCAGCTGAGGTCCAGGGAAAAGGAAATAGACTCTTCCTCTCAACGGGAGGGTCAAGGAGTGTGCCAGTATCCTGAATCTTGCACAGTCAGCCAATAGAGGCAGTGAGCCAGCTTCTTGGAACCAGTGCATGTGTGTGTCCGAGGAAGGAGGGGTAGGAAGAGCGGGAGTGTTTATACTGATATTTCCCTTATAAAATTGGCCATTTCAAATTGAGTGTAGTCCAATCTCTTGTCCTTTCATTTTACTATTATTGTACTCAATAACATCCAACACATTTCAGTTTGTAAATACGTTTGTTCCTACTGAGAAATGTTCTCATATAGAGCATCCTGGGCTTCCAGGTTTTCCTATTTATTGAATTAAGAGTAAGAATTTACATGATTCCTAAGTCTCCTTAGAACTTCATGATTCAAAGGTATTTTCTCTGTTATCTCTTATATACTTGTTATTTTTTACTATATCTTATATCTGAAAACCATACCAAACCAAGCAAAAAAGGGCATATGTAATGTGCACATGTATATACATATCATTAGCTATTTATATCCTAACTCCCTACCTCATATTTATTCCAGCAAGTTCTTTAAGAGCTTCTACATAATTTAACTACCACTTATTTAAAGATTCACCACTTTAATTATACATATCCTCCCTCTTTGAAAATCTTTCAGATGTTTAGAGAAAGCTTATAACTCATGCAAGCTTATAACTAATGTAAGCTTAGTTAAAGCTTAACTAAACCATTTTCAGTTCAAATTATTATTTTAAATCTTTAAACCTATTAACATTTTCTCTTAACATTCTCTTATAACCATAATTTCCCCAAAGTTAGAAATAGAAAACAACACCCACCTCCTACCTCTAGCCCACTCTCGAAATGGGTAATGGTGAATTTGTGGGTGGGCACCCGAGACCTAGGAGAAGGGATGAAGAGGAAGGTTTACATTATCATTAAAATGTCACCAGCGTTTCTGAAAGTGTTTTTAAAATTGCCCGTACATACTGACATTTAAAGGGGAGCAAAAAACCAAAAATCGTCTAATAGTTTGAAAAAGAAGAGTGTGAGGATGAGGAGAAAGGACACTGTTAGACACACGGCATGCGGGCAAGGGGGAGACACCAACGGAGGATAAGACAAGATGAGAGAAAGATGCTCACGGAAAGGAGGAGCAGACCAGGAGTCTGAGGGGTGGGGCTCCGAGGCCAAGGCCAGGTAGAGGCGATAGTGACTGAAAAGCAAGGAAAAGCAGGCCCGCAGCCCCAGCAGAGGGTCTCACACAATCAGAGCAGCCAAAAGCATAGCCCAACCTTTTAAGATGTAAAATGGGATCACACTTAAGGCTTCAATATACACGGTTTTATCCCAAAACTTGTAAAGCGCCTGCTATGAGCTGAGTTGTGGTTCTCTAAAATTCATATACTGAAGCCCTAACCCTCAGACCTCAGAATGTGACTGCATTTGGAGAAGGGGCCTTCAAAGAGGTAATTAAAAGCCAGGCATGGTGCTCAAGCCTGCCATCCCAGCACTGTGAGAGGCTGAGGTGGGAGGATCACTTGAGGCCAGGAGTTAGAGACCAGCCTGAAAGACACAGCAAGACACTCACCTGTAGTCTCAGCTACTCTGGAGGCCGAGACAGGAGGATCACTTGAGCCAGGAGTTTCAGACTGGAGTGAGCTAATGATAGCCTGGTTGTCAGACGGAGACTCTGTCTCTAGGGGAAAAAAAGAGCAGTGAAGTTAAAATGAGGTCATTATTAGTGTGGGCCCAGATCCACTAAGAGTTGTGGCCTTTCAAGAAGAGGATGTTAAAGCCCATACGGAGATGTCAGGGACACAGACAAGAGGACATCAGGGACTCCCACAAAAAGATGCCAGGAACTCACACAGGGGGACGCCAGGAACCACCACATAGGGGGGACATACACCGTGCGAAGGTGGCCGTCTGCAAGTCAGAAACGCCTGCTGACACCTTGCTCCTAGGCCGCTCTCTATCTCCAAGGTGCAAGAAAAGAAATGTCTATCGTTTAAGCCAGCCAGGCTGTGGCATTTGTCAGGGCATCTCTAGGGTATTAATATTGCACCTTCATACAATTCAAGGATAATGAGTTCAATCACAGTTCCACTACAAGCTAATACGTTCTTTGAGGCAGATTATTTCAAATAAACTGGTTCGGATTTTAGAATTGTATAAGATTTAAAGAAAAGATGCAAAGACAGTACAGAGAGTTCCATACAAACCCCATACCCAGTACTCCCTACGTTAGTCTGGTACTATTAAGGAGTCTTGTCACAATTAATGAACCAACACTGATACGTTAATTACTGTTAAAGTTCGTGCTTTATTTGAACTTTCTTAATTTTTACGTAAATGTGTTTTCTATGCCATACCCCCTCCAGACACACATTACACTGATTCTCCCTGTCTCCTTAGCCGCCTCTTGGCTGGCCAGTCTCTTAGACTTGCCTGTTTGATGACCTTGACAGCTTTGAGGCGCATTGACCAGGCATTTTGCAGAATGTCTTTCTTTGGTATTTGTCACATGTTTTCCTCAGTTTAGACTTGTGTTATGAGCTTTGGGGAGAAAGACCACAGGGATAAAGGGTAATTCTCACCTCACCACGTGGCATCGAGGCCACATTCTATCAACATGGTTTATCACTGTTGATGTTGACCTTGCTCCCTGGCTACGGTAGCGTCTGCCAGATTTCTCCACCATAACATTAGTCCCTTCCTCCTCCTTTCCATACAGTAAGCCAAGATTTCAATCCCTAAATCCCAGTTTCTTCTTGTCATAAAATATAGCTAAAACTAACTCAAGAAGTTTTGGGAGCAATTATACACAATGATACGAGCCGCTGGTTTTCAAGGCTGCTGCGGAATTAGGAAGAGGGGGACAGAAACAGGGTGACTTCACACACAATAAGGTTTACCACGCTTAGCAAGAGTAGGCCATTTCTCTTACGTAAATGTTCCCTGGATTTTTTCAGGCCTTTATTTGATTACTGGAGTGCTGGAAAAGTTCATGTTGAACAGTGTTCTCATTGCTTTTATGAAGGAAACAATTTTTGAGGTTTTTTTCCTCTGTCTTTTCTTGGGATATAAACTAATCTCATATTTAATTGCACATTCTTAATTTCTAAAATTTTCTTACAAAAAACCCCAAAACATTGAGAAGCTGAAGGCCCCCCATAAATTTATCTTTCTGTGGTACTCAGCAACTATTTTAAGTTCTTGAGAAATGTAACTCATTTAATCTTCGCTAAAATCTCATGAGGGAGGTCTTAACTACTCTACCTAGAACAGTAGTTAAGCTCGGAGTTACTAAGATAAAAGCACTAAAATTTTTGAATTTTTAGTGAATTAATATCCCAAGGTACCAAGATGGAAATATTCCTCAGACACACTGCCACTAGAGACCCCGCATGTGACCCCTACCCTACAACTTAAAATTGGGGGCAGGAGCTTTCTGTCATGACAACAGCAATCTTGGGGCCCCACTCCAATTATCTAGTTTCTGCAGTCAGGTTTGGGGCATTTTTTAAAGTTAACTTCATTTCTTCCTTTCAGCCTATTCCCAGTTAAACTAAATGGTTTTCCTTTGAAATTAGACAAGATTTCCCCAGCATGAAACTGCTTCTTTTTTTATTCTAAATATGTATTAAAGTTTATCAGTTTCATAAATTATCCTTCAGCAATCCTATGGAACAATATTTACTTACTAAGCTTTCAGTGCTGTTACTGTCTATTTTTTATTGAAACACTACTAAGACGAAAATAAAAGCATAGAAGTTTCACAGTATAATATCTAGTCAATATATTGCTGTATTTATACTACATGAATTATAATTAAAAAGAGGATCTAAACATTTAGGTAACAGACTGAATTTCCATGAAAGAACTATTAAGACTACTTAGAGGAAGCAGGAAGTAAGCACCAAATTTTACAGTTTATGCTAAAAACACAATTTGGTGTTCAGAGAATGGAAAAATGGGGGGTGGTAAAAATAGCAGGGGAGACCAGGAATGAGGCCCTTAAAATACAAGGAGCAGTTTGTTGCTGGTGAGGTGGGACAAGGGTGCTCTGGAATCTCTCTGAGCGCAGGGAAGGGCAAAAGTGGCAATAGGTGATATTTTCTATATTTTTCCAGAAATGGTTTGTTGTAGACTGAGGAGGAAGCTGGGTCAGCGGGAAGCCTATGATTGGAATGAATATATCATGTTGAGACACGGAAGCATAGTTTGTGTGTTGAAGAGGAGGCAATGGAGAACAGGTGATGGAGATTCCTGGTGAACAAGGGGCATCTTTCATCACTAGAAAATGAGGTCTCTGGTTTCTCAGCTCCAAGCCATTACTTTTTTTCTAATTGTGCTCTCTCTTGTGTGCATTCTCTTTCTCTCTCCCCATCTCTCTTTCTCTCCCCTTCCCTCCTTCCCTCCCTCCCGCTCTCTTTTTCCTGAATTTTGTTGGTTACCCTCAATAGGTACAATCTTAAGGCAAGATTTATGACTTACCCAGGAGTTAGGAGTGCCAGACTGTATCCAGTCATTCAGTTCATCCTAAAGAGTCCTTGGAGAGAGTGGGAGAGCAAGTATCACACAAAGGACACCTGATAAATTTGTACTTCTTATTTTATTCTGATATGTTATACTATAAAACCAGTGCTTTATTTAAAGAAAGTAGAAAAATGTATATGTTAAGGTTCATTCTCATAGAATTCTAGTCCACAGATTGAATGATGCCCAGTCTTCAAGTTTACGTTAGACTTCTTAGAGAGGGAAGAGTAAAGTTCTGTGATAACCCCCACTCTCAGTGACAGTGGCAGTGAACCAGAAGGCACCTGGCAATTTGCACTTACATGGAAAGCAGAACTCCCACTTTCCCAGTAGAATAATAAAAACACATGAAATAAGTTAAGGAATCATTAGAAAGAAATAGATATCTGAACAATTAAAATGGGCCAAAAAATGGACTTAAATTTTGAATGCCATTTGGACAGCAAAATAAGATTTCAGATTTCAGTGTCCATTTTTTGTTTGTTTTTGTTTTTTTTTTTACAGTTTTTGGCTGGAGCTGGGTTTGAACTCTCCACCTCTGGCATATGGGGCCGGCGCCCTACTCCTTTGAGCCACAGCTCCGCCCTTCAGTGTCCAATGTTAGTGCCCAGAATCTCTTTTTCTAGTTTACACTGGCTTTATTTTATTATGCTTTTCCCTTAGCATAAAAGTACTAGAAAAACTCAGAAAAACACAAACAGCAAAGTGCCCATGATTACTCTATTTACATACAGTGTTTACATTTTGATACATGATCTACACTGTCATATTTTTTCCATGCATTTAAATATACTCTAAACAATTACATACTTACTGTATCAACATTCTGCACATATGACATGACAATAAATCATCCTCAGTATTTTCCTGGCTGTGTATCATACATCATATGAAGTGTTCCATTTCACTTACTTATTGAGATTGCTCCCAATTTTTTTTCTAGTGCAATAAACATCCTTGCATCTACTTCTTTCAACATATATAAAATTTCATTTTAAAGAGTAATGCTGAGAACTAGACCATGAAAATTATAATTCCCCTCATTTTCACTATATTCAAATAAAAAAATAATTAAAATTATGCATATCACCTCCACCTCTCCCATCAGGTATTGGTTGTACCTGATAATTAGCAAACTGCCTTAACAGTGATCTCATTTATACTAATTACCAAAATCCGATAAGGTTGAAATTTATTGTCCTGTTCAGTGAATCATAATCTGGCAGCTCTTACTAGCAAGATAGGCATTTGTGCCTGGCTGTTAACAGATTGTCTGAAAAAGCATTTTTCTGATTACTTTCTAACAAACTTATGAGACAATATTATAAGAAAAAAATCACTAAATTTCTCTATTGAAAAAAGTTTGGGCTCATTTTACATTGGGATTTTTCACATAGAAAAAGAGAACTCTTTCAATTAATACATGTATATTACAGGAAAATCAGTATACTTTAGAGAACTAAACTTAGGCAACTGTCTGAGCCAAACATTTCCCTGGTGAAATCCACCAGAGACTGACATCATTGCTGAGGGGACACTGAACCTGTTCCGCAGGGATTGTGGTCTTTAATTTCTCATCTCATCATCAATCTAGGCTATCCATTTTGAACATGCCAGATCTTATCTTTTTATTTATATTTACAATACAAAAACCAATATTGAATTATGTTCATCTTCAGTGCAAAAATAACAAGGAAAGAAAGTGGTGGATCCCCGTAGGACTGAGTCATTTCTTAGAAAAACAAAGAAGAAACATAGTGTGACTTTAGCTTTTTCTCATGTCAGGAGGTGATGTGCATAATTTTAATTACATTTTTATTTGTTTGTAAGGAAAATGAGGGAATTACAGTTTTCACAATCTAGGTCTTGCTGAGCTTTGCTTTTTGAAATGAAATTCCATTTTCAGGCCAGGAAAATTTAATTACAAAAATGTGTCAAGACTGCATAGTATTCCATGGTATACGTGTACCACAATTTATTAATCCATTCGTGGGTCGATGGGCATTTGGGCTTCTTCCACAACTTAGCAATTATGAATTGGGCTGCAATAAACATTCTGGTACAAATATCTTTATTATGATGTGATTTTTGGTCTTCAGGATATACTGTCAGGGTCTATTTTTACTAATTATGTAGATCTTTCTTTTCTGAAGAAAGATGTACCTTTTTTTAAAAGTTATTAAGCTTCCCCCCCCAAGTCCTTCCTGTGATCCCTGAACTGTGTAAAAATACCCCAAAGTTCTCGACACTTTGTAGAAGTGAGCTCCCGAGACACCAGATTTTGGTTTCTTCTTCACCTGAGTTCGTGATCCTGTAGTTGAGGACCGACTTTGTTTGCACACCTGTAAGTTGGCCTTATCTTGTTGGACACTTTACCTGGATTCCTTGGATTTGCTGATGTTTTTTTTGCTTCCGACTAAGTGGCGGAGAGGGGGAGAGGTCAATCCTACCCGGTCCTCGCTGTTTCGTACTATCAGAGAGCAAAGCGTGGGTCTCATGTGCAGAACACGAGGGTGAGAATGTTCACCCAGTAACCGCAGCGTTGGGGGTCTGCCTGACGCACTGCTCCCTTCACGCAATGATCTGCATTTTCAGTACCTGAAGAATGAGAATCTGGAGTGCAGGAGCCAGGATTTTTGCATGTTTTTGGATCTTTGGGCTGTCAATTCAGACTGATCAGCTAAACTCCCTCTACGGGCCAATCTAAGGATGCCTTGGAGAGTAGCTGAGAGGTAATTTGATACCTTCTCCAATAATCTAGCCCTTAAAAGGGAAGGTTTGGAGTCAGATGGCCAGAGTTTAAAGTCCTTTATTCATCAATTGACTAGTGCTGTGACCTTGGACAAGCTGTTAAACTCACCTGTCGGTCCCTCGGTTTTTTTCATAATAAACTGGTCATGCAAACACTACCTAACAGGGTTGTTATGAAGATAGAATGAGTTGCCACAGTGTACGCGCTTGGAACTATGTCTGACGCACACACTGAATGGTTCATAAAGGTTTACCGTGACTCTGCGGCTACAGCTCATATTCACATCCACAAGCAAATACCCAGAATCTCACTATGAGAAAGGGTAGCCATTGAGGTAAGAAAACGATGGTCTACTTTGGATAAACATTTTCCATAATACGTCCCTGGGAACACATTGTCTGCGAGAGATGTTAATAGGAGCTCTGAGTTACAGGGTACCCCAGTCATAAATATGTGGGAACCTTCTCCTCTGGGAGATTTATGACACACATCAGTGTTTTAACATTGCAGTTTCTGCTAGAGCTTGGGATAGAGAAAGCAATTTGACTTTGTTTAATCTGGTTGCTCCTCGATGTGTTTGGCCACAGAATCTGTGGGTGGGGTGGGCTTCTCTGCAGGGGTAAAAAGTTGGGCGGTGAAAGTGTTTGTCTTTACCCGCTTTGGTTGTTCACAGCACCTCTGAACAGCTGCAGGAAGGTGAGTCCTCTCCCAAAGTACACATTAAAGTGGTCTTTGAATTTAAAGTGTGTATGGGGTTCTGAATACAATATAGATGGTGATTCAGTGCGGCTGAGGCCTCAGAGTCTGCATTTCTGATCAGTGCCCCCCTCCTGTTGCTGGTCTGCAGACCCCACTTGGAGTCGCCAAGCTTTGGGGAGCACCCTCCTGGTGGCGACAACACAGCACAGACCACCACCCGTGCCAGCCGTTGGGTTCTTGACCTCAGTGCAAGAAAGAATTTGAACACAAGATCACACTTGAAGGGAAGAAATTTATTAAAGATAGAGTGTGGAAAGTACAGTCCACTCTCAAAGATGGTGGAGAACAGCCAGTCCAATAAAGGACAGTGTCGCCCCAGGTTTGGGTCTGCCCTTATATGCTAATCCCTAATAATATGCTCAGCTAGGGGTGGAATAGTCATGGATTTTTCTGGGAAAGGGGTGAAAATTCCCACAATCGAAGGAACTCCCCTTTCTTGACCTTACAGGGTAACTCCTGGGAGTTGCCATGACATTTGCAAATTGCCGTGGTACTGATGGGTGAGCTCTTTATTGTTAAGGAGGGTAGTTCCGTTAGGGACACTGTTGCGGCCACCATGCCCTTGCCCCAATTATAGGAATTCTCCTTTTACCTTAGGTAAAGATGTTATGGCTTCGTAATGGGACCGGAGGGTCCCCAGTGGTTGCACGGATCTTAGCTAAGCATTGTCTTGGACATTCTTGTGACTTTCTCATCCTGTTGGCCTTCTCTGCCCCTTCCTGCCTGCCTGCAGGGTCGGTGACTGGTGACTTCAGTCTCAATAAGAGGAAAACACAGGTGAGGACAAGCAGAACCTTATCAGTGACACGCTAGGGAGAGAGGCTACCTCGTGGAGAGCCTTCACTGCAGGGCATTGTAGAAGCACCTAGGATAATGCAGAAACAATTCGGACGTCACAGGCTTGGAAACTGTCGTAGGCTTTGGCATCCTCCAGCCCACCACCCCAAGCTTCCCAGGGGATTCCACTCAGGGTGGAAAACTTCTTGTTTTGTGGTGAAGGGTGACATGTCTCAAGTCAAGAGGGCCTGGTTCTAATCTCAGCTCCAAATTACTGCAGGCGGTTGTGTAATTTAGTTACCCATTTGTAAGAGGGAGCAGTCAGGGTACGTAACCTCAAAGAGTGTTCTCTTTTTTTTTCTTTTTTTTTTTTTGAGACAGAGCCTCAAGCTGTCACCCTGGATAGAGTGCTGTGGCATCACAGCTCACAGCAACCTCCAATTCCTGGGCTCAAGCGAGTCTCTTGCCTCCACCTCCCAAGTAGCTGGGACTACAGGCGCCC
>CAUYON010010224.1:0-10794 GCA_963573935.1 Arctocebus calabarensis | reverse complement strand
TGTACATTAGTTCAATCATGGGGTACAGTGTGCGGGCTTCACATGCAGTCTGGATATTTTCATCAACCTGATTGACATAACATTCATGATATTTTCTCGTTTACTATATGAAAACATTTTTGATCCGTATTTAGAAGTTTTTTCCGTGTTTAAAAGTACAAATTGAAGATACACACCAACCAGTAACTGTGGTTACATCAGTGGCCAAGAGGTGGCAGTGGTGCTGGAGTAATTGCGGTTAGCCCAGGTGAGGATTTCAGTGGGATCTATAACAGCTGTTTTACAAGAGTGGTCCCTGGACTTCTGGGAGTCCCATGACTCTATCTGGGAGTCTTCAAAGCCAGAACTATTTTCTTGATAACTCTTAGTCTGTTAGGGCTGCTATAACAAATAGACTGGGTAGGTTCAGACAATGGAAATCTGTTTCTTACAGTTGTGGAGGACAGGAAGTCCAAGGTCAAGGTGCTGGCAGGTTGGGTGTCCGGGAGAGCACACTTTCTGTTTCATAGATGGTGCCTGCTCTCTGTGTCCTCACATGGGGGAAGGGGGACGGCAGCTCTTAGACGCTTCCTTCATAAGGCCACTAATGTCATTTTGGAGGGCTTCACACTTTATATTAATCACTTCCCATTGAGGATTTGTTTTTTAACATATGAACTCGGAGAAGATAAAAACAGTCTATAGGAAACCCTAGGATGTTATTTGCCTTTTTCACTGGGTTGACATTTGCACTGTTGGTGCAAAGCCAAGTGGTGAGTGTACTGCTGGGGCCTTAGCACAAATCAAGGCAGTGGCACCCAATGGTGTAAGTCGTCATTGCCACTGCACTGCCACACATTTGAAGTGAAAAAATAAACCTGCCAATTTCACTCAAGAAGTGGTAGAACTTATTAATTTTATTAAAACTCGTCCCTTTTGTTCATTAAAAAATATGTTCTGGGTCCTAAAGTATACACAAAGTACCTTTCTTGCATTCTAAACTTCAACAATTGTCTTAGGGAAAAAGCATTTGTGTGTTATAGGTCGGAGGATTTTTTTTAATGGAATACCATTTTTGTTTGAAAGAACAACTGTCAGGCACACTGTGGTTGCTCAGACCAGAGCGTTTGGTAGATATTTTCCTGTAATGAACAAAATGGGCCTGTACATCAAGAAAAACTACTGACAGTGTCTGTTGCCAATGACAAAACTCAAGTTTGCAAGCAAAAATTAGAATTTTGGAAAACTTGTTTTTGCTACCATAAGCTTGATGACTTCTCATTACTTAAAGGTCTGTTGTGATTAAGACAAATGGGATTTTTTGATATTGTATAACCGAGTGAGCCAACATTTGAGGATATGCAAAACCAGTGAACCAATATGCTCCACATGATCTGTACACTTGGTTACAAAATCATTTAGTTTTTATGCATTTTAAACTATAAAAAATTGAAGCAAGGTTGCTGTAGTGGAGTGAATTTTATCTCTCACACCCCCAAGATTCATACATTGAAGCCCTAAATCCTGATACCTCAGAATACAACTGTAGGAGTGGAATATAGGGCCTTAAAAGAGATGATTTAGTTAACATGAAGCCATTAGGGTCAGATATGACTAGTGTCCTTAAAATAAGAGGAAGAGACACAAGGACATGCACACAAAGGCCGTGTGAGGACACAGTGAGAAGGTGACTTCCTGCAAGCCAGGGTGTCACAACACCAATGGCACCTTGCTCTTGGACTTTCAGCTTCCAGAACTGCCAGAAAATAAATTTCTCTTGCATAAGCCACCCAACCTGTGGCATTTTGTTATGGGAGCCCTAGCAAGGTAATGTAATTACTTATCTGGTAAAGACCCTAGATCACTAGAACTGAAGTTATTTACAGGTGGGGCAACAATTCATAGTATGTAAAGTTCCAAAGACCTTTCTCTAATGTTTGCCCCCCAGCAATTGTCTTATACTTCATCTTCCTTTCCTCTCACTTCTCTCTTTTCCTGTTTCCCGATTCTTTTCCACGCCTCAAGCCAAAATGACGAATCTCGCCAAGGGTTGATGCTGTTGCTGGGGTGTGTGTGTGTTGCGTACGCACACGTGCACTTATGCAGGGAATATAGGACTGGGGGTGTCAAATAATTGCTGCTTTTGTTTGTTTTTCTACCTGTTGGCATTCATATAAACCTTTTCCTCACCCTATGATTAAGAGAGAATTTCAGAGAGAAGAAATTTGATCATTAAGCTTTTGTCCCAAATGTTTGCCTAACAGGCATGTGGGGCTAACATGGAGATGTTTAAAATAAGAAAAGAGGCAAGTGTGCCTATAAAACAATAAGGTTAGGGCTGTTATTTCTCAAGGAGTGAACATCAAATTCCTAGGAAGGATGTATATTTTTCTTGTAGCCTGACCGAGCATCTTTGGAAGTGTAATTAATTTTTCTGATTGCAAGTCGTGTTAGCATTCTGGCATTTTCAGAAGACTTGTCACAGTAGATGGAGAGAACTGGGACACAGTTGAAGGCCTCCACCCATATCCCTGCCTCTTCCTACCTTGGAGCTCAAGTCATGCCCTTCCTGCCCCAGGGCCGTCAGCAGAATTGTGAGCTTGAGTCGATCATCTGAGGCTATTATGGGAGTGGTGAGGGTCCAAGTAAGACAGGACCAACCCTCCCAAGGTCTGGGACGCAGGTTCATGGCATCTCCAGCCAGAACTCAGGAGCCTGTTGAGTTGCCCTAGGGTAATAATAGCAGTAACAATTAGTATCTATTAAACAGTCACTGAGCAGCTGGAACACTTGATATCTTCTTTAATCCAACCATAGTCTGATAGGGTTATCATCCTGTGGGAGGGCCTGGCTAAAGCCTGTTTCCCATCGGGCACACAACTAAACCCTTTTTGCTGGACACCTTTGCAGTTCAGTATGGCCACCCCAGGCCTGACCTAAACAACCCTCCAGCATCCGACCCTACCTGTTCTTTTCTCCTCCTCTGTCTTGTGCAGACAGACATGGGGGTACTAGAAGCTGCAAGCTGGTTTTCATGTTGCATCTTGGAGGACAGCTGTTACTTTGAAATATCTATTTTGGACCCTTTGGGAGCAACTAATAAACTTCTATTGTATTAAGCCACTGATATTTTTGGAGATTATTAGAACAGCTCATAGTACTTATACTAACAGTCATCTCCAGTTTTTTTTTTTTTTTTTGTAGAGACAGAGTCCCACTTTATTACCCTTGGTAGAGTGCCTTGGTGTCACACAGCTCACAGCAACCTCCAACTCCTGGGCTTAGGTGATTCTCTTGCCTCAACCTCCCATGTAGCTGGGAGTACAGGTGCCCGCCACAGCGCCGGGCTATTTTTCTGTTTTGCAGTTTGGCTGAGGCTGGGTTTGAACCTGCCACCTTTGATATATGGGGCTGGCGCTCTACTCGATGAGCCACAGGCGCCGCCCTCATTTCCAGTTTATAAGCAAAAAATCTGAGCCTTGGAACATTTACTTTGTCCAAAGTATCACAAGTAATAAGGAGCTCTATGTAAGCTTGAACTGTTGGTGTTTCCTTGGGAGTGAAGTGGCGAGGATGTCAGTCCCAGAGTGGTGGGAAGGGGCGTGTGTGTGCGAGTGTGCACACACGGGCGTGCAGATGGAATTACTCTACTAGTGTTCATGGGGTCTCAGCTCCCTGTGGTCCCTCCCAATCTTGAGCAGGGGATGGGAGATGTCAGTTTCAGGTCCACATTGTACCCCACTTAAGGGACAGAGGGCTCTCCTTGAACTTTTACTTCTGGGCATTGCTGAGCAAGAAGCAGTGGCCCCCAGAGAGCGACTGAAACTCCCCCTCAGCGTGGCTGACTGACAAGATCCCATCTCTTATCTGTGATACGGGGTGGGGGTGCTGCTGGCCAAGGGTGACACGGACTTAGGGAAGAATGGAACCCTGTGTGATACCAGCCTTTCCCAGGGCGATCGGTTTCAGGAGCCTGGCAGCATGTGAAAGGAAAACAATCTCAGGTTGGCTGGCCATGCCCAGGGCACGTCCCCCTCCCACCCTGCCGTGTGGAGTCTCTATTGGAGTGTGGCAGAAAATAAGCCACTCCTTGCCCTCCATTCCAATTTTTCTCATGTGTCAGCATGGAATGGCATATTTGTGGAGCCCGGGCAGTGACATGGCTGGTGTCTTTCTTCCAAGCTTATGCCTAGCTCTGCTATCTGTAGACTCAGAGATTGTTGGAATGTTGGTGCTCAAAAGGAGCTTAATGTCACTAAGAATAGAGAAGCAAGAATCTATTGTGCTCAATTCTAATATGAAGACAGTATAGAATCTAATCCATACCCACATAAGAGAAAAACTCAAATTAATTCAAGGTGGGGGCAGGGGAACAAGGGAGTGGGGAGAGGGAGGAAGAAGGGGGGTTGGGATCAGGGTGTATAACACACCTCTTGGGGGCGGGACCCCATTATAAGAGAGACTTTTCTTAACAAATGCAATCAGGGTAACCTAATTCTTTGTAACCTCAATGAACCCCAAACAATTAAAAAAAAGGGAACTTAGTGATTTTGGCAGGCTGATTCCCTCATATTAGGGATCGGAAAACTGAGGCAAGACAGAAGTGACTTGAGGGAGGTTATGTAACTTGTGAGTGGCATATTTGAGCTCTTATCAGATGCTCGGCATTATCTCATTGTTGCAGGATCATGTTCTCAAGGAAAGAGACTTGGAAACTCTAAGACTATGCAAGAAATTTATTGGATGGTGCCCATGGGAACATACCTGTAAGGGAGTGAATGAGGCTGGACAGGACAAAAAGGATGTTGAGCTGTGATGTGTTGCAACAGAGCCCTCAGCTGACCCACAGAAGCTCTGAGGCTGAAGTGGTCCTTCAGAGATGTCCCAAATTAAAGCAAGAGGGCTGGGACTTTGTACCCCTGCCTGGAATAGTCATTACATGCTGGCCTCTGCCAGAGAGGGCTCGGAACTTTGGGTGAGGGGCTCCCTTTGGGTGAGGGCAGTTTCCAGGGCTGGGAAATGAGTGAGGGGGTCTGGGGGGAAGACTACAGCATCTGCTATGCCCATTTACATGTACGGTCATGCTGAGGTTTAGGATGGTGGAAACTGGAGCTTAGGCTGCACAGCTGCCGAGTGGGGGAGCTGAGAGAAAACCCAGGTCTCTGGTCTCAGCATTCAGTTTGATGGCACCAAGCGGTTGGGAGACACACAGAGAGGACAGAAAAGAGTTGCTCTTAAGGTATGTGGTGAACTTCCTGTTCAGGGAAGTGGAGGGGAGGCCTGCCCAGGGCTGGGCTGCCCCTGAAGTGTGTATGGGGGAAGAAGAGGTAGAGAGGCCTGGGGGTGGGGGTGAGGTTTGACAGCAGGGGCAAAGGCGGGAGAGGAAAACTTGTTGAAATCCCGAGAGCCTGGTCACTTGGGAGGTGCTGAGGAAACCCCATGACCATAGAGGATTCCTTTTTCCCTGCTACGGGGACCTTGAGTGATACTTGGGTATAGTGGAGGCAAAGGGACCATCCTAATAGTTCTTGAAACTTGAAGGACAGCAGCCTCTCTCCAACCTGCAGACTTCCCCACTCCTCAATGTGGTGCATGTCTGGTCTATGAAAATTAGGTCAATCGAAGGAGGTGGCCAATGCAGGGAGGTGGTCAACTGTAGAGGTTCAACTTATTCTACTAGGAAAAACTGTGAAGGACTTCGAAATGGGCCAAAAGGACTACTGAGTGCCTTGTCTAGGGCACCCTTCCTGCTATCAGCTTCTTTCATTGCCTTGCAGAATTTTTGTGACTATAATTTGGGGGTAACTGAGGGCAATGCAAATGATTCTTGCCTATAGATATGCAAATGAACTTTGCCGGTGAAGACCCAGTTGGCTATTGCACTGTGGATATTGAACACTGTTGCATCTCTTTGTAGACCCATTCAGCATTTCAGATGAGGGGTATGTGTGTGTTCTTCCAATGCTCCTTGGATCTGATTGTGACATCTTACTGGCTCTCTTGTTAATGAATTAAATAAACCTTTGACATATGCTCATTTTACTTATTTATTTTTGAGATAGCCTCTCACTTTGTGGCCCGGGGTAGAGTGCCGTGGCTTCACAGCTCATAGCAACCTCCAACTCTTGGGTTTAAGCGATTCTCTTGCCTCAGTCTCCCAAGTAGCTGGGACTACAGGTGTCTGCCACAATGTCTGGCTATTTTTTGTTGCAGTTGTCATTGTTTAGCTGGCCCAGGCCAGATTCCAACTGCCAGCCTCAGTGTATGTGGCTGGTGCTATAACCACTGTGCTATGAGTGCCGAGCCGACATATGCTCATTTAAAAAAAGGGAAAAATAAATCCAGGTTCCTTCTCTCTTAGTTTCATTGCTCTAAAATCAGGGAAACTTGAACTCTGCAGAGACCTTGGAGACTGCGGGAAGGGGCAGAACCGGGAGGATGGACAGGGAGAAGGATTCGGGGGACGGGGTCCAACATTTTTTCTTCTCTGCCACGTATAGGAAGAAGAAGAGTTGTCTTGGTCACATATTAAATACACAAACACTGACTAATGAAAGCTGATGAACAAGTACTGTCCTTGCATAATTTTTAAGACATCCACCACCACAGATAAACACAAAAGTCCTCACACCATCCGCATGTGGCCCGTGGGCCCCATGTCCCTGTGTCAATTAGAGAGGCTCTACTCTGGTCTACTTTTATCTTTTTTTCCAACAAGGTGCGTGGGCATAGGAATTCATTGGAACCAAAGTGTTCTGAGTTGAATTGTGCCCCCCTCCAAAGACGTTGAATTCCTAACCCCCAGAACCTGTGCGCATGACCTTATTTATTTGGAAATAGGGTCTTTTGCAGATGATCAAGTTAAAATGAGGACATTAGGGTGGGCTGTAGTCTAGTATGATTGCGTCCTTATAAAAAGGAGATATTTGGACAGACACAGGGAGAATGCCACGTGAAAATCGAGGCAGAGGGCGGGACAACGTACCTGCAAACCCAAGGACAGAGGGGATAGCCTGCAAACCGTCGGGCGTTACGAGAAGGGCAAAGAACGGAGGGAACTGACCTGGTCAACAGCTTACTCCCAGACTTGCAGCCTGCAGTGCTGTGAGCCAAACCCTTCTGCTGTGTAAGTCACCGGGTTTGTGGTGCTTTGTTATGGGAGCCCCAGGAAATGAATACACAGATTTCCACAGTATAAACCACCCGATTTTGGCTTGTACCCTTCTTTTCCTTGAGAAGCAAAATGAGGCCTGTAGCACGTTACAGTGCTTCACGATTTTAAATATACTCTCCATTCAAGTGGGGAGGCGGAGCTTCCTCTTTTCCGTGGTAAAACTCTCCAGGAAAATATGAAATCCAAAATAGCACGCCCAGCTGTGGTTCGCCATTGCATAATTACAGCTCTCCCAGTTGTTGTAGGCAAAGGAAGAGACCCTCACTGTGTCATAACAAAAGGAGCAATGGATCTTTGCCTAAAAGGCACTCGGCTACTGCATCCGCAATTTCCCAATCAGAACTGTCAGAGATTATGCTTAATTAAGCTGTCTTCCCAGCCTCATGGTATCTGGCAGGCGTTGGTGGTAATTACTAAGGTTGCCCCATAGGGCTGGCTTTCGGGTGGCTCTGCAGGCTCTCCTGGCCGGTGGGGGTAGTTTGGGCTGAGATGAGATCTTGGCTTTCCCTTTAGCATATACAGGAGCAAGCACTGTTGGATTTTAAACATTATTTTAGTGAAACCTTGTTTGATAATAGTTTTCTAGCAAGAATGTGAATACCGAGAGCACACTCCAGGGCCTGAAGGGGAAGTGACCCATGTGCAGGAGCGCTGCTCTCTTTTTGCCTTGCAAGGGGCCTTTTTAATGTGCTGGAGGCTAAGCCGGGAGGCAAAAGGACAGGGAACCTGCAGAATCAGCTTCATGCTTCTCTCAGGCAGAGGACTTGTCTGCGGGTAGGTTCTCTTCTCTGCTTATTTGATCCCTGTCAGATGTACACACATTGTCTGCATTTTCTGGGTTGATTATGCATTTGACTCTGATGGAGAACAAATCATTTGTTTTCTTGCAGGAGATCCAGTAAATGTCCAAAGGTGGAGTCATGGGGAGGGCAGTGGAGGTGAGGTAAGAATAGAGAATTGGGATTCTGTTTTGCATCTTTCTTGCTTGTCACAGTGCCCATGGCATAAGGGGATTTATTTTTGGCTTCTCTTTTCTATTGCATTGGTCTATGTGTCTGTTTTTACACCAGGACCAAGCTGTTTTGGTTACTATAGCTTTGCAGTATATTTTGAAGTTAGCTAGTGTGATGCTCCCTGCTTTCTTCTTTTTGTTCAGCATTGCTTTGGCTATTCAGGGTCCTTTGTGGTTCCATACAAATTTCAGGATTTTTATTTTCTATTTCTGTGAAGAATGTAATTGGTATTTTGATAGAGCTTCCATGAGCTCTGTAGATTGCTTTGGGATGTAGGTTCATTTTGACAATATCAGTACTTGCAATCCATGAACATGGAATATCTTTCCTTTTTGTGTGTGTGTGTGTGTGTATCCTCTTTAATTTCTTTCAGTAGTGTTTTGTAGTTTTCATTGTAGTAAAGGTCTTTCACCTCCTTAGTTAAATTTATTTTTGACTATTTTATTATATTTATAGCTGTTGTAAATGGGGTTGCTTTCTCAATTTATTTTTCAGTTTATTGATGTATAACAATGATTTATGTGTGTTGATTTTGCATTCTGCAAATTTACTGAATTCATTTATCAGTTCTGAGAGTTTTTTTGGTAAAGTCTTTAGGTCTTTCTATAGATTAAATCATATTGTCTGCAAAGAAGGATAATTTGATTACCTCTTTTCTACTTTTGATACTCTTTATTTCTTTGTCTTGTTTAATTGCTCTGGCTAGAATTTTCAGTATAATGTTGAATAAGAGTGGTAAAACTATGATTCTCTCTTTAAGCTTAGAGTTCCTACTCCATTTTGGGGGGCTTAGCATACCCTCACCATAGGAAAAAACACATCCCAGTCCCATGTTATATCCTAGAAGATCTGGCCCCTTGGGCTTCAGCTGGTGATGACTAAAGCCTCCCCTAGTTGCCCGGGGGCATGTCTTACTTATGTAAGTTCCTCCATTGAACTGTCAGGACTATTTACCACCTCTGATCCTCTGCCCATGAGCTTTTCTCCCCCTTCGGAGGAGTCTTTTGTTCCCTTTACCCTTGGGATGTCATAAAGCGGTGTCTTGATCCCACTGCTGCTGTAAGCACCCACAGTGGGTTCTGATGTCCATAGCAAGGGGCTAGTCTCCTAAGGCTGCTGAAGCTACCAACTCTTAAGGTGGTCTAGTGTTAACCCCGCACCGCCTGGCCGTGCTCTGGGCAGGAGCGGGGGAGATTTCTTCTCTTTATGGACCATACTTTATCTCTGGTCTAATTTTTAGTTCAGGTTTAACCTATAAGGAAAATATATGCTGGGCTGGCTCAGGCACAAGTCAATACCAAAGCTATAAGCCAAAGCCAGCACATAGTCTCCAGGCTAGTGGCAAGTTCATATCGGGGCCTAGAGCCCTGGCTGCAGAGTCCTGTGACCACAGGGATAAAATCGGACGAGATGACAGAAAGTGAAGGCTCCACTATAGCACCGTCTCTGCCAGAATGTCTGCTCTTCTCATCACAAAAGAGATAATAATACACAAGGATTTGCTTTTCCTGGCGCAAAGCAGAAGCTATTACTTGAGTCCTTCTGACACACAGACTCAATGGTGCCAGTCACTTTGTGGCTGCTTAGTAAATATTTATCCAAAAAACTGCAAGTCCAAATATATCTGTCTAGTCACTTGTGTTCTCATAGCAGAAATTTCTATGGCATTTCTTCTGGTGACTTGGAAGAAGATTCCAGAACAGAAGGGGCTATCTTTAAGTGAATTCAACAGAAGAAGTAACTTAGACTAGAAAAGCTGAAATCACAGTAAAAGAATCCACCCAATAGTACTCATATATTTATGCGTAGCTAGAGCTATTCCTTTTTTTGAGACAGAGGCTCAAGCTGTTGTCCTGGATAGAGTGCTGTGGCATCACAGCTCATAGCAACCTCCAATTCCTGGGCTCAAGCAATTCTCCTGCTTCTGCCTCCCAAGTAGCTGGGACCACAGGTGCCCGCCATAATGCCCGGCTATTTTTGGTTGCAGCCGTCATTGTTGTTTGGCAGGCCCTGGCTGGATTCGAACTTGCTGTGTAGTAGATCCTTCATACACGTATATATTTGTTTAATGAATGTATGAATGAATGAATGAAAGAAAGGGGGCAAATTTATTAGGACAACAATCTCACAACTGAGGTCGTCTTCCATCCTTAATAATGTGACAACTCTGATGACTGGAAGGTATGCTGTAAAATTGACCACCAGTGCCAAAATAAATTTAGTGACAAACAATGGTATACCTGACAGAGCGGGGCACATGAGGAATGTCAACAGCAAAATGATTATAGAAAGATGGAGCTTGAAGAGGATACATTTCTTCAAGAATGTGACTAAGTGAAGGCCACTTAAAAAAGAAAAAGCATCAATCATCTTATAGCAGCAAAGATCTATTATCTCTATGAAAAAAGGCAAGTAGAATTTTAGAATGAAAAGAAAAGAGTCCACCCACATTACCTATCAGGTACCACATTTGCCTCAAGGGGTTTCTTTTTTTTGAGACAGAGCCTCAAGCTGTCGCCCTGGGTAGAGTGCAATGGCATCACAGCTCACAGCAACCTCCAATTCCTGGGCTCAAGCGAGTCTCCTGCCTCTGCCTCCCAAGTAGCTGGGACCACAGGTGCCCGCCAC
>CAUYON010010223.1:0-30390 GCA_963573935.1 Arctocebus calabarensis | reverse complement strand
AGAATGTTTATTGCAGCCCAATTCATAATTGCTAAGTCATAGAAGAAGCCCAAATGCCCATCGACCCACGAATGGATTAATAAATTGTGGTACATGTATACCATGGAATACTATGCAGCCTTAAAGAAAGATGGAGACTTTTCCTCTTTCATGTTTACATGGACCGGAGCTGGAACATATTCTTCTTAGCAAAGTATCTCAAGAATGGAAGAAAAAGTATCCAATGTACTCAGCCCTAATATGAAACTAATTTATAGCTTTCATACGAAGGCTAAAACCCAATTATAGCACAAGAATACAGGGAAAAGGGAAAGGGAGGGGAGGGGAGGGGGTAGGATGGGTGGAGGGAGGGCAATTAGTGGGATCACACCTACGGTGTATCTTAGCAGGGTACTGGTGAAACTTATTAAATGTAGAGTATCAATGTCTTTAGTGATCAAGAAAATGCCATGAAGGCTATCTCTAACAGTACGATCAAAATATTTCTGATTGTATATGAAGCACATTCTGCCCTATGATTGCACCAATGTACATAATTATGATTTAATAAAATTATTTAAAAAAAAAAAGAGTAAGACTTAAGACAGGTGCAGTGGCTCGCGCCTATAATCCTAGCATTTTGGGAGGCCAAGGCAGGCAGATTGCTTGAGTTCAGGAGTTTAACACAAGCCTGAGCAAGAGCGAGATCCCATCTCTACTAAAAATAGCATAACTAGCCAGGTGTTATGGTGGGTGCCTGTAGTCCCAGCTACATGGGAGACTGAGTCAAGAGGATCACTTGAGCCCAGGAGTTTGAGGTTGCTGTGAGCTGATGATGCCACAGCACTCTACCCAGGGCAACAAAGTTAGACTCTGTCCCAAACAAAAAAAAGAAAAGAAAAATAGAGTAAGACTCGGGAGCGAGGCAACATTGACATTAAACATAACCTGTGTCTTTGTTTCTTTATTTATAAGAAATAAAAACGAGTTTTTTTCATAGGACTGCTGTGAGGATTAAGTGAATGTAAGTCCTTTGAATAATGACTGGCACATGGTACATATGTGTGGTGCTGATGTTATCATTGTTATTTTTTGTAATGTTGATTTACAAAATTGAACTCCATTTTGAGTGACCTAGAGAATGAATATTACAAGTCTATACAGGAAGATCATGGATTGACTTAAATAAGTGAAGACTTATCATAGGTGTCTGAACAGACTGACATAAGGTCCCTGGCAGACCAGTACAGGGCTTCTCTCCAAGAAGCATGAGAATGGATGAATCCCTAGGATCTAAACTGAACACCTTGAGAAACCCTTGAGACAAGCAGGCTGCAGGTTTCAGGAATTGGCTACCTGGAGCAGAAGAGGCTCACTCACCACCCTGCTGGCAGGTGGTGAGTTCATGTCAGGGAACAGAGGGTGCTGTTAATCTGCCTGCCCCTGGGCACTTTCTAACTCTGTCTCCACCCTCCCACACTCTTGTGAGCATCGCATTGCTGCCATGAGATTCTGACACCTGAGAGTAGGGCCACGTGTAGTTAGTGGGAAGTCCCACCAGGGCTGACAAACTTCAAGGCTCGGAAGGCGGGACAAGGTGTGCAAATAAAGCATGCCTGGACCTAGATCATAAAGCTAGATGAAGAAGTTCTCTGAACACATTCCCAGCTCCCTCAGTGAAGCCCCAGCAGGGCTAGATCACTGACCCCGCAGCACATCATGCTAAACCCATGCAAGTTCCCAGGAGCAGTGATTAGACATATGAAGGCCTGAGAGCAGAGCATGAACAGTAAAAAACTAAACCGGTGACAGCTGAGGAATTACAAGTGGTGGGGCAAGGGGGAAATCCTAGTATTAACACAAATGTGCACACACATACACACAGATACCCTGTGATAGGCATTGGAAATATAAAACAAGAACCAGCAATTAGGAAAAAAATAATCAAGGGAGTCACTGAGTATGAAAGTACGCAAATAAGGAACATAGTCAAGGAGATAAATAAAAGAAAGACTACAGAAGAAAATTTCATTAATGAGCTTTGAAAGATCAGACTTTTCCTGATATTTTCCAGAAAACACCAGAAAGAAAAAAAAAAAAAGAATATGGAAAGAATAAATGTCAAGAAGCTTGGAGCAAAAATTGTCAACATTAATATAACTGGGAAATCGGAAGAGAAGAAAATGGAAAGGGAAGGAAAATTTGAAGAAATAATAAATACAATTTCTTAGAAATAAAGATTAAAGATTTCAGACAGAAATGTATCAAGGAATGTTTGACAAAGGGTATAAAAGGTAGGGAAAATATCTGAGTATATTTTATTAAAAAATTAATCAGATCACAGAAAATAGGGAAAATTCTAAGAGGTTTAAAAGAGAAAATAAGTACAACTGACAAAGAAAAAAATGAATCCTTTTTGGTACCAAATCCCAGCCTCCTTCCCTACTCTGCATTCTATCCAAATCGTTTTTAGATTTTGAAATACAAGGAATATTTTTATATTTAAAAAAAAAGAAAAGTGAATCAGCATATATGATGAAGTAAGAGGACTTGGAACCAAGAATTCCATGTCCAGAAAAACTCTATTTAAATGCAAAGATAAAAATGAAGATATTCTTAGTTATGAAAAACTTTAGCATCTCTTCAAATACTCATAAGAAATATTTTAGAAAAAGTGATATTCAAGAAGCCAAAGAAAGATACTGAAAGTTAGTGTTAACCCATTTAATTTAAATTCAAAATTAAAAAAAATTTTAAACCCTATTACCCAAATGTGGGAATATCAAAAGAATGGAGAAAATCCATACATATTTTTTAAAACCCAATTTTTATTTCCTATTCCTTTGATTTCTCCATTTTTGTTTCCTTACTCCTTTGATTTTTAAAATAACTATGGCTAGGCATGCACATGTGTTTTCAGAATTAAAATTCTACATGATATAAATATGGGGAGATTGGAGATAGGAAACTGAGAGAACATCAAATAAAAGCACATGCTAAGGAAATTTCTTTATTCTAAAAAAGACATAGGTATTGATAAGCAAGAAAGTTATAGGGACGGATCTTGATATGGCCAGGGATAAACATAAGAATCACAAAAATGGGCTATTTAAATTTTCTATGAAAAAAGTAAAAGAACAAACAATAAAAAGTATAGGAAAGGGAAAAAGGAAAAGACTATGACAAAAATAAAGTATAAAATAATGCTCATATAAGTAAAATAAATATGAATGGAAAAAATATCTTTGTGACTTTAGACAAAAAATTATTAAATAAGACACAAAGTACAATAGAAAAAATTGATAAATTGTACCTCATTAAAATTAAGAACTTCTGCACACTGAAATACATTATGAGTGGAAGATACTCATAATACGTACATTTGGTCCAAGTATCATTACCAGAATATATGAGAAGAATACAGCATATATTCTTCTGAATCAATAAAACAAAATAACCAACTCAATAGAAAAACGGAGGCAAAAGACTTGAGGAGGCACTTCACCAAAAAAGGACATTCTAATCATCAAGAAATACATGAAAAGTTGCTCATATATTTATTTTTTACATTTTTTAACAGAGAAATACAAATTAAAACAGTATGGTTCTGCTACATATCTTCCAGAATAGCTAAAGGATAAAAATAGAAAATTCCAAGTGTTGGTGAAAATGTTGAGCAACAGGATCCCTCATATACTGCTGGTAGGAGTATAAATTAGTACAGACATTAAAAAATGTTTGGCAATATGCTAAGGTTGAATATGTGTACACACACAGGCATCATGACTCAGCAATTCTACTTGTAGGTATATAACCAAGAGAGATGGGAACACATGCATGTTTACCAGAAGAAAGGTACTAGAATGTTCACAGCAGCCCAAACAGAAATAGCAAAATTGTGGTACTTGTATACCATGGAATATTATGCAGCCTTAAAGAAAGATGGTGACTTTACCTCTTTCATATTTACATGGATGGAGCTGGAACACATTCTCCTTAGCAAAGTATCTCAAGAATGGGAGAAAAAGTATCCAATGTATACAGCCCTAATATGAAGCAAATTTATATCTTTCATGTGAAGGCTACATCCCAGTTATTGCAAAGGGTGAGATCATACTTGAGGTGCATCTTTGAAGGGTCAGGAGAAAACTACTAAATGCAGAACACAAATGTTTTCACACAGTAAATGAGAAAATCTCATGAATGTTATGTCGAACAGGCGGATGAAAATATCTCAGATTGTATATGAAGCCCATACACTGTACTCCATGATTGAACTAATGTACACAGCTATGATTCAATAAAACAAACAAACAAACAAAAATTCAACGTCAAAAAAAAAGACAAACAAACACAAAAGAATACAGGTCATAGGAGGGCAATGCATTTATACAAGGTTCGAAAAAACAATTTAGGATGGTAGAAGTCAAGATAGCCTTCCTTCTGGAGGTGGTATTGCCCAGACAGTGATGCTAATGGGACATCCAAGGGCTGGCAAGTTACTATTTCTTAGCCCAGGTCCTGGTACACAGGCATGTTTATTTTATAATTAATCTGTTCTACATTTAGAATATTTACACTTCTCTGTGTATTTGGTAGATTCCAAAGAAAAGTTTCGTTTATAAATATCATCTCCTCAATATACACTCTAGCAACAAACTCAGCTATACTCCTAGGTGGAATCTAAGAATTTCATCACTACATGTTTGAAAGCACTAGTTGAAGGATGAAGTTCTAGTGCTCAGTAGAAGACTAGGATGAATACAGTCAACAATAATTGATTGTGTATTCCGAAGTAGCTTGAGGAAAAATTTGGGATGTTCCCAATACAAAGAATTAATAAATATTTGAGGTGTTAGATATCACAGTTAAATAATGATTCAATAATTATAGTGCATGTATAATTGTGTGTATCAAAATACCAATGTACCCTATAATATGTATAATGATTGTATATCAATAGAAAAATTAGCAGAAAAACATTTTAAAGATTAAATACCTTATCTCAGACACGAGAAATAATGGCATGAGTGTCCACCTCTGAACAAAGGAGCACCCAGCTCTGCCTACAAGAATTTCCCCAGACTGGGTTGATCATTCTCCTCCATCCTTGTAGACAACCATGGGGCTTACTTGGACCTTAGCCTCTGTCTCTCTGTATTTGATGTGATTATTTTCTAGGCAGGAACTGAGCTTTTAACTGTAGGAAATTAGCACCTTCCAGGGTACCTGACAGATGGGGCGGGGGTGTGCTATTAATATAAATATCCGGGGAGTGAATGGACGAGAGTGTGGCTTCATCCCAGGACATGAGCTAATCTGAACTGGCGGAAGAGAATAGGGGAATCTGAGGACAGTAATTGCACGTAAATTCTGACACTGGCATGTTCACAAGTTTGGGGAGAAAGGAGGGCTGGAGTACTAATGATCAGCTTGGAACCCTTCGGAGAATAGTGGCTTTTACTTAGTTTTTAAGGAGGCTTGAGTGGAACTGTACCAGATCTGGCATATTTGACTAATTTTACTAAGGGAGCACTAGAGCTGGAATATTAGTAAGGATAGCAAATGTGTGAGCTGCTTGAGCCTATTAAAGAGAAATCATTTCACGTACATTCGATTAAGTTCACACGAAGAGGTGGCGCTATCCTTTCTTTATCCTTGCTTAGGATCAGTCACAGAAATAAGGATGTTTAAAAGCCTCAGATAAGAGTTCAAATACAATTCAACCAACAGTTTACAATGTTTTGTTCTGGAGGAAGAGCTAATGCTTGGTGTGTATAAAAGTGCCACGTGTCTTCTGATCTGAATGATACCGAAGCCCCACAACATGCCTGGGATCAAGTAGACAGTCAACACACGGAAGACTCTGCCCATCACAACTCCTATCTGCTTGGCATTGAGAACTAGAGGAAGAAAGAAGAAATAAAGAGGAGGAGGGAGGGATAAAGGAAGGCGTGAAGCAGAGAAAAAGAGAGAGAGGCAGGAAAGAAAGGAAAAGAGGAAGCAGAGTGGGCATCAGTAAGTGGATTCAAACAAAGCACTTTGCAAGTTTTGCAAAAAGGAAAGTAAACTAAACCACAAGGTGAAGTCTAAACATGTTCCATAATAAGAGATGCTATTATGAAATTAAAGCTAATGATGCCAACACAGATCGAGAAGGGAAAGACAAAAGATAATGTCACTTAATCACCGTATTGTCCTGTATTATGCTAATTTTTGCTCAAATGTTCAGATATCTGAAATGATCTGACCTACAGCAAGATCGAAGGAGGAAGCAGACTGTGGAGAGAGGCACCAGACTGGAAAGCCATCACCAAGGAAGGTGGTTCCCTCATGCTCTGTTCTTCAGTTCTGGGAAAATGTGAAATCAAAAACAAGCTTATTGATGCCATAAAACAAACAAGAATGTCTATGTCTTCATTTCATTAGAGAGTTTTTTATAAGAGCTGTGGTTCAGGTTAGCCAAAAAAATGCTGTCCTTACAAATTCACAATTCTATAATTCTTGTGATGCATTCATTGTAGACAACTTGTAGCTGACCTATGAAAGGAGTTTTCTTTTAAGTTGCACATGATTTTATCCTACCATTGAGTTTGTAAGATAAATGCACCATCCAAAGTGATTAAATAAATGTGCTAGATGATATATAGGTACATTCCAGTGTAGACTGCATTGCTATTTGCCAAAAATTCCTTTTTTAGTGTTCTATGTCCTTAGGGTGGATTATACATTTCTACTCTGCTAAACTCAAGATGTTTCATTTCAGTTAATCGAAAGAAGCAGAAGTGACATATGCCTTTTCCAGGCAGACAGACCAGAGCCAAGCTGTGGGTACCATGCTTCTTCCCCTGCTCACACGGTCATCAAAATGTTTTCCATAAAGGCTGCTCCACCAACCTGGGTCTTAGAATAAACAAGATATGTAGCAGGGCTTTGGCTGATCCACAAAGACCATTCAGCACCCTTTGTTTTTATCAGCCTCTGAGATTATTTGGTATAGCGGAATGACTTAGCCTGCTCTGAATGGCACCCAAATGCATTAAAAAAAAAAAAACTAAAGGCCAAATATATAAACCCCTCAGTTGATCCAGCAAATACATATTCTGTGTACTTCCCCCACACTTAATTCTGGGAATAAATTTACAGACAAGGAAATGACTTTATCTTCAAGGGCAAACAGACTGTAGAGTTCTAAAAACTCATAAGTAAAGAATCAACATAGATAGAAAAAATATGACCTAGTGTATGATACATCAGTGGGGTGGCTACAGCTAATGATAATCTATTGCATGTTTCAAAGTAGCTAGAAGAAAATAATTTGAGTGTTTCTTACATAAAGAAAAGAGAAATGTTTAAGGTGACAGATATCCCAATTACACTGATTTGATCTTTACAAATTGTACGAATGTATGAAATTATCATATGTACCCCCCAAATGGATATCAATTATGCACCAATGAAAGAAATAAAAAGAAGTTTTAAAAATCAACATGGGCTTGCAAATTCTGGAGGAAGACCACTAAGAAATTTTATGTCTTGAGCAGGCACATTTGGAGAGGGCGATCCTTGAAGAATAGATAGAATCATGTAAGTGGAGCCAAATTAAAAAGAGAATCTGCATATGGAAATGAAGGGCATGAACCTTAGAAACAATCAGGGTTAGATCAGGGGAAAGAAAATGTAGTCAAAAAGCCATCTGGAGCAATGGGAAATTAAAATGTTTGTGAGCATAATACAATCAAAATGTTTAGGCCCTTGTGAAGAGATAAAAGTGAGAAACAACCTGATTGGGGCAACAATTATGGGACTGGAGCCAAGTCCACTGTTTTGTCTTAATATGATTTTAGCGGAATTTTTGGTATTGTCCAACTAAAGTAATAATGCTATTGATTTTAGCGGAATTTTTGGTGTTGTCCAATTAAAGTAATAATGCTATCTTGTTAAAATGAAAATGTTTCATTTTTGTGTTTCATATTCATGAACAATGTGTGCTGTGTGAAATGGATGCACAGTATATATTCAATGATGGCAAAAAAAAATTCCTACAGAAATCTGAAAAGATGCTAACCAATGTGTACATAAAACCTAGAAAACAGTTTATTAACCACAATAAAAACATTATTTTTTTAAAATTTGATGCTTTCTTCACCCCCTTGAGTAAAAATGTTCTGTGTTAAAGAATTGATGGCTTATGTTCAGAGTTAAATTCAAGTTAAGATTGGCATCAGAAATACAACTCAGATATGGCATGCTTAGCTTTAAAATGATGGACAGAGGAGACAAAGCTGAGTGTCCATTGGATCTTCTTTTTCAGGATGCAGCAGAACATTTCTTAGATACCCTCATTTCTAGGTCAAGGTCATGTATTCACTTGGAACAATAAAGTGCTTTGCTTTTTTTAAAGTTCAAATCCACAAAGGAATCTATTCTCTTACCCAGAAATTCCCGGGATCAACTGCTCAAGAGTATTAACTTATAAAAACCTTTGGAGAAAGACCAGATTAACAAAGGGTACAAGAGGTTCAGGAGCACATAGTGCATTGCAGGGAACTAATAAAGAAGGACGTCTAAGGCAAAGCAAGAGAAAATACCTTTGGAGGAACAATAGTCAGAGACCAACCCAAACAGCAAGGTTATTTGAATTCTAGATGTCTAAGTATATGGTCTGATTCAAAATGAAACTTCATACTCACAAAACTAAAGGGAAGCAACTTAATTTTCAGTATATGTATTTTAAAATTATACCGTGGTCTCATAAGGAAAAAATATGCTTGAGTATTTCTGGAACCCCAGAATTATGACAAATACTCTATCAAATTCCAATAGCAATGCATGGTCCATCTTTTATCTTCAGGACAGCCCTAGATGATGGGTACATAATATTGGAATTGCTAGTTTACCCAGAAGCAGGTGGAATCACAGAGCACTCAGGGAATAGACCAACGTCCAGGACTTTGGGAAGACAGAGTGATGGGATTCAGGGCTCATCCTTCTGATGCTGTAGACACCATAACCTATTCCACCAGCCTGCATTTCAAGGTCATATAAATGATTTCATTTAAACCACTGTGACACTAGTTCTCAAATCACTTTCTTCAATATAAGTTAAATAAGTGTCCAGAATCTGACTTAGCCGGCAATTATGGCCTTTAATGCTCTGGGTACATTCCCTGAATATATAGAGCTTTCTAAATCAATTACTTTGGCACAAAAAAAGTACACCATAAAGTCACTCAAAAGCACGGCAACATATTGGCAAAATACTTTGGTGCCCAAATACTAGGTAAACACTCAAGAAAAAGAAACTAAAGCTGTTAACTTCAGACGAGGGGGTCTACAGGTAGTTAGGGAAACACTGACACAACTTTCTAGAACCTTGTGGTGCTGCCATTCCCAGGATCCATATTTAGGACCAAAGAAGAAAGCATAGGCCCATCAATCAGCAGCATATCATGAACCTTTAAGAAGCCGTAACCATGATCTAAACGCATCCTTGCAAATGCTAAGCTGTTTAAGCATTCTTTTACCTGAGCTCATTTATACTATCAATGTTCAGAATGTTGCCCTCAAATTCATAGTAGACAGAGTCTCAATTTCTATTTCATGGAAGATGACCAGGGGAAGAACGCTATATTTGGAGTTATCTGGTTTTTTTGCAAAGGCACAGGCAAATAAGACCAACCCAGCTAATGAAGATGTGACTCTTTAATAAAGAGCCAAAGGAGAAGGACTTTTTGAAGGTGCTTTTCACTAACATCTGATAATGGCATGTACCATGCTTTCTTTACCCAGTTGAGTATAAGTTTTGTGATAAACTTTCTATAAAATCTTTTTCTTTGCTTCGAAACAGAGTCCTGCTCTGTTTCCTTGGCTAGAGTGCAGTGGTGTCATCATAACCCACAGCAACCTCAAACTCTCTGGCCTAAGCAATCCTCCTGCCTCAGCCTTCTAAGTACCTGGGACTACAGGCACATGACACCATACTCTGTTCATTTCTTTTTCTTTTTCTTTTTTTTATTTTTACAAAAGGGAGCTCATTCTTAGTCTTGTCTTGAATTCCTGCCCTCAAATGATCCTACCAACTTGACCTTCCAGAATGCTGGAATAATAGACTTGAGCCACTGTGCCAAGTCCTTTAAAATCCTATTTCAGAGTACAGTCAGTAACAGCATCTACTTTAGGACTTTACTGTGATATGCAGCATCAATTATGGCTGGCTTCCTGAGAAGGGGAGGTCTTTTTTTTTTTTTTTTACTGGATAAAAATATGTAAATGAATAAGAAATGCTTTCACTGAATCCCACAGGCTTAAATAGGCTTTCATATGATGGCAAACTTTTCTCTAACTTTTATTTATTCTCCAGGAAAAATAAAATAAAATTTGCCTTTAATGGGTTGAGGCTTGAAAAGGTCATAGGTAAAATGTCCTATCTTTTTTATCAAACTTCTATAAAATTAAAGCAAAAAAGATGGTACTAGTTCCATTTTGAATGCCTTCCCCAGAGCAGACTGGTGTGCAATGGACAATCTACAAAGGAACATACCAAATATTAAAATTGCATATTTTTCTTCAGTTAATTACAAAAGTTTGGCAGATCATTTTCAGACTTGATCAAGAATTTGTAGCCAGTGAAAAAACTAGTGTCTGTGACAAATATGACATCACTGAGTGATACAGTGTTAGAAAAAATAGATCTACGGAGACACGAGGGGACAAAATCAAAATATGTCCCGACACCTGGCACCAGACGAGACTGTCACAGATTTTCAGGATGTGATTTACTAGTGTGTCCAAAAATTACAATCAGTTGAAAAACCTGCTCCAAGCAACCTTTTTAGATGGAAAATTTCTGAAGGTTGTGAATAGTTTAATACACTTAGAAGTCAGAATAAACTCCATTAATTCTGTAGTATCTCTCTCATTCGCTCTTATTCACATACACTTTTTGAGTGGGAGATAAAAGGGTCCATTGCAACCTTATGATTTCAAAGCAGTATATCTGCTTACACATGTAGATGCCAAAAATTATATATGTCACATTAGACAAAATGCTTAAGAATCAGCAGAGGGAGGGGTCAACTGATTAATAGACATGGAACTTGGATTTGGGAGACTCAAAGGCACAAGTCTTTGGCATTACTGCCTCTAACATTCTGGACAAGTTCAATGCCCATTCTTAGTTTCATCCCTTGTGAAACTAAATATTTAGACTATGGTTATCAAGCGGTGTCCATGGGCTGAATTCAAATTGCTGCCTGCTTTTTCAAATGAAGTTTCATTGGACCATAGTCACACTTGTCGTTGACTTGTTTCTGGTTTCTTTCCAGATATAATGCCAGAGTTCATTAGTTTCAACAGAGACCTAATTAGACCACAAAACTCCAAAATATTTCCTGTACAGCTCTTTGAAGAAGAAAGATTGCAGAGCTCTGAGATAAATGATGAGGTCTAAAAGATTTCATGCAGCTCTCCAATATCTATGCTTCTGTTCTGACACGGCATTCAAAAGTTATACCTGGTAACTATCCTTAACCATGAAATGGTTAAAAGAAGTAAAAAAGGCCATAGGGCACCAGGATTATAATGAGGGTTAAATTCTTCAGAGTCCAGCAGATCCCCTTTCAGATAATAGCTCTGCCCTTGGCCTAGACATCTCGTTCCTTTGGTCTGTAAAATGGGACATCTGTTACCATGCATAATGGGATGCTGTAGAGATTAAAGGAAACAAAACGTGTCAACTTAGCATGCTACATGACACAAAATACCTTTGGTAAACAGCAACTTCTATTAGTACTACCACTACTGGGAAAGCTGTCGGTACTATGGTAGGGAGTAAGTAAAAGGACTGACTGATTTCTGCCTTCCTCTCTGTATAGAGGTTGACGAGAAAGAGAGGGAAGAGCGTTTGATAGAGAAGAATGCCAGGTACTGCTTTACTTCTGGGTAAGATATCCACACAGTTCGCTTCCTTCATCTGCCACATAATCATAGCCAGGAAAATTTCTGGTTATTGTTAAAGATGAAACCCTTCTGTGCATATTCCTAAGACGGTGACACATAGACGTGAGCAAAAGATCAGTCTGCAGATAAAGAAAGAGCCTAAGACTTCTTGCGGGTCCACAGGAAATCTACCAAGAAGAAAATATAGACATATGTAAGTGAAGATATTCATTGAAATTAATGATTCCCAGACGACACTAACGTGACCTTCCAGGTGATAACGTAAAACTTGCTAGCCACGTGCTCTAAGTTGTGCCTAGAACAGCCATAATTTCTAAGCATTAGGCTCCTGTTCTAAGCATTAGGCTCTAATAATAAAGCATTAGGTTCCTGTTTTATTTTATGGTGCTTTGAACATGACCTGTGGAAACTGCTGCTGAGAATTCCAGTTCCCTTCTAACTTCCAATTTCCTGAATGTATAAATTACACCAAGCTATCATGTCTCCCCATCCAAAAAAAAAAAAAAAAGGTGAAAATGCAAAAAAACCCATATCTACTATGCATTGCTTTTAACACAGTGATTTCCACTAAAAATGACTTGGTGTGGGCAGCGCTTGTGGCTCAAAGGAGTAGGGCGCTGGCCCCATATGCTGGAGGTAGCAGGTTCAAACCCACCCCCAGCCAAAAACTGCAAAAAAAAAAAAAAAAAAAAAATGACTTGGTTCAGTGCTTTTCAAATTAGCAGCAGTGAAAGATCATTTTACCCCTACTCCATTGAGCCTTTAAAAAACTACAATAAACATGAATTACCAGTAAAAAATGAAATGAAAAGAAAACGATGTATGAGATCACTTCAAGTACAGATTATTTATGAAATTTCGGAGACATGAAAATGATTGTTAAATTGCTCTAAATTTTTTCAAATTTCTGTATTTCTGTACTTGTTGCAAACCAGTAATCAACAGTTGACAGCCCTGTACTCATTGCCATTCTGCGTTTGGCATAGAGGGTGGAAAGATCTAGGACTTCCTAGGCTGTGATGGTAGCTTGAGATGTTAAAGAAAAGAAAAGAAAGAAGAAAGTAAAAGCCCAGGATGGAAAGATTCCCTCTGCCAAAACTAGTCACAGAGGCTTCTTACAAAGCAGAATGTGGAAACAGGAGGAGAAAGTAGCAAGCAAAGACAAAGAGATTCTTCCTGGTTTATTTTTATATGTCATATGGCTTAGATTTTGTGCAATGAGCATGCACTTATTACAAACTCCATTAGAGTGTTAAATAAAATTCTGCAGAACACCTCTGATTTGGACCAGGCTCCTGCACGAAGCATAACAGACCAAACTAATATGAAGTTTATCTAACACACCTGAGCTGTCATTAATTACGGAAGGGTCGGTAACCAATTCACTAATTAAGCTGTAACCAATTAAGTTGTCTCTAAGCCACACTTCCTTTTCATAAACACTGTCAGATCATGTTATTGCTCAGAGATTTTTTTTTTTTTAAAGGCGGGGGCTGGGTTTGAACCCACCACCTCCAGCATATGGGGCTGGCGCCCTACTCCTTTGAGCCACAGGCACCACCCTATTGGTTGGAGTTTTCAGAACCTATCCCAGCTGGAAGGGCCAGTGAATTTCCTAATCAGTTTTGTTTCACTTAGCTTTGCTTTACTTTGTTTTGCTTTGTTTTATGTTGCTCAAATTAACTTGGTTTAAAGTTAAATGTGTCTAAGGTTTTCTTCCTCTTGACAGAGTTTTCAAAAATGCACATTAAAACTGATTAAACACAATAAAGAAGCATTCTTTTGCTTAAGAATGGAAATACAGTGGGTGAGGGAGTGAAAGCAGGGAATGTTATAGGTCTTCACAAAGCCATTGTTGCACTAACATTTGTTTTCATTTTCCCTGAGGGCATAGAAAAGCTGGATGCTGGCCTCTGAGGGTACAACAGCAGAGCTCCTGCTACTGTGGGACTCACACTGGTTTAGAGAGAGGTGCCTGTTCATTCATTACATTCTTACAAAATCTATGCTGGAAATTCCTTCAAATGTAAAGGGACAGCAAAAGAGACAGGTGGCTTCTCCTCCTTAGGGGAAAAGACAGAGTTTGTCCCCTTTTCCAAGATGTGAGCCCTTTCTTAGGGGCTTTGTGATGAGAGATGACAAGTTTTAGGGATCTTGGCCACATTATCTGGAACTAATTTTAACAATTCTATCTCAAAAGCTTATAATTTCTAAAAGTCAGTGTGCTCACCTCCATAAAATCCCCATCCCCAGGTGCTAAATTCTACTTTTTGTTATCTTAATCATGTGTTTCTAATGGCCCCAAACTAGAGACAACTTAGATGTCCATCATTTGGTAAGTGTCACCCGTGGCACCGGCGCCAGCTTCATGGGTATGTAACCAACACTGCTGAGCACAGCCCCACAACCTGTACTCTTAACATCACTGAAAACATACAAGAATGGGGGGATCATGGAATGACTTTCCTAAGAACCTCTGGACAACACCATTGGAGGCTATGCCCCCTGCTGTGTCTTTGTCTGGGTGGACCAAGGAAGGAAAGTCACCAAGAATCTTGAAATCCTCTGAAATCTTGAACCACAGGTCCTAAAGCAAAGAACTGCAGAGTCAGGTTGTACTCAATCCCCCACTGTGGTAGCATCTGTGACATTCTCATCACAGGGGTAATTTTTTTCTATCCAGTTAATTGTTGCCTGACCCAGGGTCTGGCTATAACACTGGCATGAGAAGAGATGTGTTAAAGCTTTGCTGAGATCAATCAGACTCCCCAAATCTGACAGGGAAGATAATATCCCACGTTTATTTAGCTGGGATAAACTATTATTTAGAGGGTTCTAGAGGACAGTCAAAAAAAAAGAAGCTCTTAGGCACAAAATCTGAGCAATACTTGCTTCCCTCCCAATGGGCAATTGTGCTATCTGATTTAGTTTAATTCTCTCCTGCAGTCACACTGTCATTCAAAGAATTGGCTGAACTATCTCATTTTTTCCCCAGGAATTGCTCATCTCCCTGAAGAAAGCATGTTAATAGGCCGTCACTGCCGCTACAAATATTGCTCATGTGATCGAGAGTAGAGAGGTTCAGGAATTCACCCTGCATGCAGTTATTAAACAGATGCTTTTCAATTACTTTCCCAAGTATGTGCCACCAGTTCTTGCTGCCCTGGGGGAAATGGAATTTGGAGGCTCCTAATTACTTACAAGACAATCCACTTCTATAAAGCCCAGCAAAATCACACACAAAACGTCCAGCGATTTGCTTCTCCCACTATTCCTCTCTAACTATTTATACAGCACTTCCAGAAAGAGCTTCCTAAAATCCATCTCTAATTGTATCACTATCTACCTTAAAAATCAATAGCTTTTTACTATCTATAAATTAAATAGTGCACCAAGTACCGGGATGTAGTATAGTACCATGGTGAATAGCAGGGATTCCAAAGTTAGACTGGGTGCTTTAAATCCTATCCTTGCCTTTTATTGTTTGTGTTCACTTAAGTAGCTTATTTTATTTCTGTTTTTAGTTTCTTTATATAGCATGTGAAATTATAACCAGCTATACATTATATATAAGAAAGTTGTATTTGAATTTTATCTGTACAAATGTGTATATATTATGCTATATATAAGTGTATACATGTGTAATAAGTAAAATATATATTGTAAATACAAATGTATAATAAATTTATTAATAAATATGTTTATTAAATGTATAATACTTATGCAATGTATACTATATCTTGCCTATTATGTATATGTATCTTGTGTGTGTATTGCATTGCAGGAAACAATGTAAACAGGGGATATTAGCTACTTTAAATTTATAACCTTTGAATCCAGCATACAGTGTGGCCCAACCCTGACTTAATGGTTTCATCTATCATCTCTTCCTTATACATAGTCGAAATTCCAGTCAGACTATCTAACTACTATACATCCAGGTCTCCACACTTTCCAGCCTCCTCACTTTTTCTCCTGCTGCCTGGATTATTAAAACCCATAGTTCCTAATCAAGATATTTCTGAGAACTCATCTATCCTTCTTAGATTCATTTAAACATTCCTCTCCCAGTAAGGTTTTCCTGATTCCAAGTCAAGCCATAAACTTTCTCCCACCTTTGATCATTCACTAAAGTACAGAAAGGGTGCTACATTTGATTCACTGGCAGTGGCTTCAGAAGGACCCCAGTGAGAAGAAATCAGGGGTCAATCTGACTAAGAGATAATGCACATCAAGATTGATTACTGATGTCTGCCATGGGTGCTAGCAGGGAAGACATTGCCCATTTGCCATCTCTGCCCATTTCACCAAGACATTTCACTTATTCAGCTACTGTTTATGTTCATCTTTGACCTGCATCAATATGTATTTACTTTCCTTAAAGAAATAGCCTCCGTCTTACTCAAATCTGTACTCCTTTCAGGATATAATACACTGTCTTGCACACTACGTGTGCTCCCTTTTCGTTGAATTAGTTTGAGTTGCCCAATCTCACTATCTTTATTAAATGAATTCACTTTTTATTTCACCTTGGGAAGGAGTCATGTCTAAGCCAGTAAACTTTTACTCAGGAGACAATGTGGTGCCATATGTAATTCTGCTTTGCTTAGACCTGTGTCATCGAACACTGACGGTCCAGTCAATTCTGACAGCCTCAGATATACCCTCATCTTGCCTTTCTGTCCTACATAGCCACCTTCATAGTTCTCCTAGGTTATTTTGTATTAACTATATTTTCTTATTTTCAATATTCCTGATGCTTCACCACCTGGGGCCTTGCTGACTAAGGAGGGATTCTTTATCCCAGTGCTATCCAATTCTTAGAGATACCAAAGGACTTGCAGGAATATCCATTTCCTGTGCAAACTAGCTGATTCAGAGCCCATACTCTAAATCACCCCCTTTGTCTGACTCTTACACTCCAGGAAGCAATATTGCTCTGGCCTAATCATCCCAGGGGCAGAAGCCAGACCACAAGAGACAGCCCTGTAACCCAAAGTCCTCTGAAATGATTCAAACTAGCCAAATCCAAGCCTGCTCGCTCTGCCTTGCCTTTCCCATGGAAATAACAGTAAAAACTCCTGCCATGCTTTGTCCCGACACTCCTTTTACTTCTAGAGTCACCGTGGTACTTCCCAAGCAGGTGTCTGCCCAGAGTGGCAAGCCCCCTCTTCTCAGAAACTGTGAGTGACAGTCTTTGTCTGCTGGCCTTGCCATATCTGAATAACAATAAAACCTACATTTTGAGACAACTTGTGTTCTATATTCAACAATTCCCCTTTCTTTTTTTAATTTTATTTATTTATTTTATTTTTACATATATATATATACATATATATACACATGTGTTAATTAGGTTTCCACTTTTTGCCTTCACAGAATTTAAAAGGCTTACAATTTAATAACAATAACAATGATTAAGATAAGGACTAGAAACAAAAACCACAGTAAAGAATCAACGAAGATAAATATATTCAGAAAAGAAAACAGAAAAAAAACACTTCCCCTTTCTTAACTCATCTTCTATTCCTCTTTTCAGGACACATGAGATAATCATTATGTTCCTTGAATGGCTGATTTTTAAACCCTTTCTCCCATTAGTTTGGAGATAACCACATGCATCTCTCTCTCTAAATCACCTTAAAGGAATCTCTCAGCAGGAACCCTGCTCTGGTTTATTACCTCCTCAGATAATGCCATTAGAGATAATCACATTTTGTAGATACCCTCTCCAAAGAACAATTGCCTTTAGAGTCCCTATTGAAGTATTTTTCATTTATAACAAGGTCTTATGATAGTTAAAAATAAATAAATTTTCAGCACAGAAAACTGACTATCTAGTGCCATGAACTGTCTAGCAGATCAACACACACATCATGTTTTGGAAAACCTGCCATCACATGTAAAATTTTACAATTCTTTTCCTTTTACTTCTTTTTTTAGGAGAAGAAAATAAGTGTGTTATTCTAATTATGAACGGACTTGTACGTTTTAAAACAATTTTTATTTGGAATCGGATTAATACACAGAACAGTTAAAAGTCAGTAAAATCTAATAACAACAGTCATATTTGAAAAGAGCATTTCCATTCAACCACCCTCCTTGTCCCCTCCATTCTCTAGTTAACCAGGGTTAGCTCTGTGGGGTATTGATTGCCATAGATCATCTTAATATGTTCATATTGTTATTTCTGAATTTATTAATGTTAAACATTGTATGCTGACTTTATGTTATATAAATAAAGCATTGCCTTCCTTAGGTGGACTTCTCCATCCTTTCTTTGAATATGTTTGTGTTAAGCTTATTTTTCTATTCTATTTATATCTTAATTATCAATGAAATAAATTGTCAGAATTTGGTCATCTATATAATACTGTTCTTTTTGTTTGTTTGCTTTCCTTTTTTGAGACACCGTCTCAGTCTGCTGCCTGGGTAGAGTGCCATGGTGTCAGAGCTCACAGCACCCTCAAACTCCCAGACTCAAGTCATCCTTTGCCTCAGCCTCCCAAGTAGCTGAGACCAAGACTCCTGCCACCGTGCCCGGCTAAGTTTTCGAGTTTTAGTACAGACAGGGTCTCACTCTTGCTCAGGCTGCCCTTGGACTCCTGATCTCCAGGGATCCTCCAGCCTTGGTCTCCAGGATGCTAGGATTGTAATTGTAACCCACTGTGCCTGGCCAATACTGTCCATTTCTAAGCCAAATTATGTAACATTATTAAGCTTTCTTCTCATATAAGGTTTTGATTTCTGAGTGTTTATAACTACATTTAAAAACACGTCTCTATGTGTTTATGTAGCTATGTTAATTCTTTTGGCAACACACGAAACATATACAACATGCAAAAGCCTCGCCAGATATGTGTTATCTGTGATGTCAAATACATCACTTGCATTTCTGTGATGGAAAACGCCCTCCTGAAGCCTTCTGCTTTCCTGTTCTAAAGGGGACTGGTGTTTCTCTCGGCTGCTAAGAAGCCCTCATCCTGGGCCTCACTATTCACATCAACTGCACCTTCCCCTTGAGAATGCTGTTTCGTGAATGTCATGCTTCCCTCGCTTCGGTGTGTTCTTCCATTTCAGCACAGAGCATATCCACAGCTTTGTGATGAGTTACAGGGAGTGAAAACGTCTGAGATCTTGTGTCTTCAGATGTCCTTTGACACCTGCTCCCAAGTCAGAGTTCCACATCCCCCTCAGTACAGTGAGAACACTGGTGTGTATTTTTTGTCAGAGTTTGCTGATATAATTCTGATACTAATCTTCTGGACATCACCTGTTGCATAGTCCTGCTTTCCTGTTTTTAAAAAAGTAGATTCTCATTAATCTTGTTATTTTCAAGTCAAAGAGCTTTTCTTACACACTTTCTTTGAAATCTCTTCATTATGCTTTTTCCATTCACCTTCTCTTTAACACTATTAAATGGATATCGGAGCTCCCCCATTAATTGTCCTTATAATTGTCTCATATTTCTCTGCTATAGCTCCATGGTATGTTTTGTGACATCATTTTCCCAGTGTTTACAATTTTAAATTTCACGTATTAGAATTGTCATGACAAAAACTTCTTTTGTTGTTGTTCTCAGGAGGTCTCTTATTTCATGGTGGAAAATCTCTTCTTATGTCTCCAAGGGTGTCATATTTAAAGTGCAACTTCCTTTTTTACCTATACTTCTCCAAGTTTCCTTTTTTTTTTTTTTTTTTTTTTTCTATTTCTATGTGTGTTTTGATCCCACTCAGCACAAATATTTGGTGTTTGGTTTTTGTTTGTTTTTTTTTTTTGCTACCTTCTTAATTTTGCTAGGCTGGTACTAAGACTGGATGCCCACTGAATGCTGGCCAAGCTGTGGGCTCTGTTTCCCTGCAGACTGATCATCAATCTTTCTGCTTCTACAGTGGGAGGGAGCTTGGGAGCTCTTTGTTTATATCTCTGTCCCTACTTAACACACATCTGGTCATGGTATCTGGACAAGGAGACTTAGGGAATCTCAGAGCTCTGGTTGTGGTTTAGTTACTCTTTTATCACAAGGGGGCCTCGCCTTCACCTAAACATGGTGTCTTTCAGGTCTTTAGGGAGAAAAGAAGAAGGCAGACCACTATCTTCAAGGACAGTAGCAGTCGTGTTGTTATTTCAATTCTCCTTATCCCAATTTTCCTTATACAGACTGGTGCTTCTAATTCCCGAACATTTCTAAGTTTCTGAAAGGTGAGCTGGCCACTTTTCCTCAGGAACGTTCTGTATAAGAGCTTACAAGGCTCTCCCCTGAGTTTCGTTCTCAACAAGGGCCGTTCCTTGATTCCCACTCCATCTTCCAATACAAGTTGACGGTTCTCATCCTCTATTGTCACCTCTCCCTTTCTATTGTCCTCGTGGGACTATATTCACTTCATGTCTCTACTCTCATTCTATTAGGGTGTCAGCAGTAACCAGGAGATAAATGTGCATGTTCTTATACCACACTGGGTTCAAAGGCAGCTGTGTATACTTTAATGGCTAGGTTGTTAAAGAAATGAACTATGACTGTGCTCACACATGGGAAATCAACAAGGGAAATGAAGAAATATCCCTTCCAGTTCATTGACCAGGGAGTCTCAAAAGCAAGACATGGGTCGTTACATAATATCATTTAGGCAATTTCTTAAAAACAGCTGCAAGAGTCTTGGAATTTAAGACCCAGAACATTTGGGTGCTGTCCAAGGATTGGTATACTTAATAATTCCTGAGAGATGTGGACAGGCTGTCTTATCATTTAAAACAAAAGAAAATTTCCCACTGAATTTAGTCAGGCAATTTACAGAGCAAGAATGTCTCTCATTGATTTAACATTTTTCCACTGAACTTTAAAAAAAAGGTAAGGTAATGAACATTTATTGAAATTTCTGCTATGTAAAATTTTTTATGTTCCCAAAACACTACAGTGAAATAAGTACGTTACTTACGTATCAATTTTATAGATGACAAATAAGTAATCAGAGATATTTTGTCTAAAGTTATATGACTAACTAGTGGTAAAGTTTGATTTAAATCCCAAAGTCAGGATCATTTCTTAACATGCCTCTGTTGAATCGATAAGATACCTCTCCATGCTTTTAATAATCAATTATAATAAACTGATTACATACTACATTTATCCAGTAAAATAACTCCTGTTGAAGAACAGAAAAAAATGTGATGGATTTTTTTCTACTAAGAAAAAGGGTGGATTTGAGAAACAAAACAAATGTCCATGAAATGATCAGAGAGTCCCAATATCATGTTCATAGGAGGTCAAAATTGGTACTGAGTAGGAAAGAAATGGCTGAAAGACTACAAGTAGCAATGTGTCAAATAACTATGAAGGGTATGCAGTTGTTTATTATAGGTCTTCTCAGGATCTGGAAGCAAATGTATATCATGAATTTCCACATGGAAGATGGAACATTCTCGGCTCACATTAGGCCTGATAAACTGGATTCACATCAAGGAAAAATACCCCCTCCACAATTGGAAAATGCTAGCAACAAGACAGAACTGTGTTGTGCAAAGAAAGTAATGAGTTAATCAGGAGAAAGCCAGGATGGTGTCCTGAGAGAAGATGTGTATGGATGATTTTGTTTTGTTTCTTTTGTTTTAACTTTATTCAAATTTATGAGGGTATAATTTTTAGGTTACATTGTTCTCACTTCCCGGGTAAGGTTCCAGTCTATAAATGGAACTTTAATTGGTATTTAATTTCTCCTTATCCCAATTTTCTCCTTTCCAAATTTCTCCTTCCAAGAGCCCCTCACCCAGGGGGCGTGTTCTACACCCCTCACAATGTGCACATTGGGTGAGATCCCGCCTCCTGCCCTCCCTCCTTCTGACACACGTCCTCCTTCCTCCTGCTCCCTTTACCCCCAAACTGGACTAGATTAGAGTTTTATTGTTCTTAGTAACGTGTAATTGTTTATATATTGATTTCATATTAGTATGGAGTCCCCTGGATATTGATTTTTCCATTATGAAGTCCATTGGATATTTATTTTTCCATTCTTGTGATACTTTACTAAGTACGTATTTCATCTTCATCCAGGTAAATGCATGGATGACTTTGGACTTTAGCTCTCAAAGAAATTAAAGATCCTAACATTTGTCTAATGACACACGGGTTGGAGCCGAGAGGCTGGGGTAAGTCTGGCCTCCTTCAGATAGAGGACTCACACTACCACAGTGAGAGCTAACGCCCGAGTCAATTGGGAAGAACATCTAGAAATCTGGGGAGTATGGTGGGTACCACAGAAGCTTAAATAAAATGACTATGGAAAAGTGAGGTTCATTGCTTTCCAGGTTACCCTGAATCATAACATCCTTACATTGAAAGAACTGAAGATTGTAACATAAAAGATAATTATCTTCACTTACTAGAAAGACAGTTATGGGATCACTTATGTATTTCAAAAATACAGGTTTTAAATGTTTTATTCACATTAGAGATAATGTAAATCTTACAATAGATAGATAGTGTTGTTGTTATTGATAATACTCTACCTTCTCAAAATAAACAACATGGCCACTCATTGTGATGGATGTGTTACCTAGGTCAGTGTAAGTTACCACTTTATTTAATCTTTCTGAAAACCTCTTAGGATATATAGGCTAGTCTTTATCATCTTTGGTATTTGTAATCGAGAAAAGTTATGCATGACAGATTTCTTTTGGTTCCAAGGGACTAAATCCAACTTAAACCAGTGGAGAGAATTTATTAGCTGTATTAGTTTAGGAGGATATTAGGTTAGCTTAAAGGATTGGGGAAAATAATGTTTGTTTTTTGTCTTCTTCTCTTCCTGGAGAAAAAAGAGCTTTTTTCTTTTTTTCATGTTTCTAACATTTTATGCAGAGCCCCATCACTTTTTTAAATTTATTTTTTATTAAATCATAACTGTGTACATTGATGCATTTATGGGTTTCAGTGTACTGCTCTAATATACAATGTGAAATGCTTACACTGAACTAGGTAACACATCCACCACCATTATATTCTTTTCTTAATAGTTTTGATATGAACCCATCACTTTTAAGGAATTAAGTAAATTTGACTGAAGAAATGAATGAAGTAAATATATTTCGAGTAAAGTAGCAATGACCATCTTCATAGGCACCTTTCTTAACCATAAATAATATGGTTGTACATAAAAAATATTATAAAAATTAACTATACACCTTTACAGATGAAAAATATGACACTGGAAAGATATATTTATTTTCTAGAAATACTGATTTAAGACTTTCTGCCAAAAAGCTACGTAACAATCACTAAAGCTAACTGGAAAATCACTAAAAATTATAAAGTAGAATAAGTACTCACATTGTACATCTGGCAATGATTGCTTACAGATTGTAAAATATCTTCAATGCCAGAATTTTTCTTTCAGCAGAATTTAATTATAGTAGAAAGAAGATACTTTCGATTAAACTTTGTTCTTCCTTTGCATCAAGGGGAAATTTAATGTGGGCATTTAATGAGAGAAATTATGTCTGATGGGGGCAGAAGAACAGGCAGAGGAAAGGGAAGCTCAAGTTACCTTTAGATCCCAGTAACCAACTCATTTCAGAAGAAACTGGAGGAACTGAGCAGAATAAGCATCAGTGATGGAAAGACTTTGACCTTCTTAAATTCAAGGGTGACAAGACTGTTCTTGGTTTCATTGTCCCTTGAGGGATTTTGAAGTAGAAAATTGCTATTTAGGAAAAATAATGTGGCAGCAATGCTTACAAAGGGTTAATGTTAAGAAAGTAACATTCATTTAAGTAGAGATTAGACCAAGGAGGAAATACAGTGGACCCTCCATAGCTGACCACTTCCCTGTGCTAACCACCTTCTTAAGATGACCCAGTTTTCATAGATCAGACACGCACCACATGTACATGTCAGTACAGTAGGTCTAGTTCTTTACGTTGACTTTCTCCTTATGTTAAACAGTCTGTTACCGTCCCTTAGGTGGTCGCCTTACAGCGGTTCTGCTGTAATTGATTTTGGAACTAGGGAAATTGAAGTGGAGAGGAGGTAGGAAGGGGATAGTTTTCAGAGACTTTTAGGACATGTGCAGGTATGAAGTGGGAAGGGCGGTAGACGTGAGTTCAGACAAGGATCCAAGTCTTGGCCTCGCCACTGCCCATAATCTGGTCACCCGGCACTAGACACTCAGTAGTTTTGCTCTGCCCAGTATCTTTTCACACCACACTTCTAATGATTCCAGTCCCCAATCCTGTTCACCTATAGAGTGTGTGACCCAGGCCTGGCCTGTCATAATACCCTATTTCCCAGGCATCAGTGGTCACATAACACAGGCAAAGCCAGCTGGCAATCTCCCCTATTGTGCTGAAAGAAATTCTCTCCTCTTTGAAAAAGTGCCTCTTTCACAGAAAACAATAACAGAGGTAGAAGGAAAGTGTGGAATCAATGATCGGATCTGGTGCCTGCCGTAACTCCTGCCTCTAGATAGCTCTTCCATGATTTTGTGATTTTCCCCGATATCGATCTTAGCTACATGAGCTAATAAATGCCCTTATGCAGGTCTAAAGCTAACTTTGCCACTTGAAACTAAAACAATTTCCAGGACTGCATAAGCTCGCTGGTGCCAGTTTCCTCAACTGTGACCGACATGACAGGATGGCCCCACACATCCCCTGAGTTGTAACAAGGGTCATGTAAAAATCACAGTGTAGGGCCAGGTGTGGTGGCTCACGTCTGTAATCCCAGCACTGTGGGAGGCTGAGGTGGGTGGATTGCTAGAGCTCAGGAGTTAGAGACCAGCTGGGCAAGTGAGAGACTCTGTCTCTAAAAATAGCCAGGTGCTGTGGTGGGCACCTGTAGTCCCAGCTACTTGAGAGGCTGAAGCAAGAGGATGGCTTGAGCCCTGGAGTTTGAGGTTGCTGTGAGCTGTGATGCCATAGCACTCAACCCCAGGGAGATGGAGTGAGACTCTGTCTCAACAAAAGAAAGAAGAAAGAAAGAGGGGAAGGAAGGAAGGAAGGAAGGAAGGAAGGAAGGAAGGAAGGAAGGAAGGAAGGAAGGAAGGAAGGAAGGAAGGAAGGAAGGAAGGAAGGAAGGGAGGGAAGAAGGGAGGGAAGGAGGGAGGAAAGGAGGGAGGAAGGAAGACAAAAAAAGAAAAGAAACCACACTCTAAACTATTAAATATTGAATAGGTAAATCTCTACTCTGAGTAGATGTTGTTTTGCTTAGTAACAATTACTCAAAGAAATTGTAAATGAATATTTATTTTCCTTTCTTTAAGGCATTTATGTACCTAATCTAAAAGAGGAAGAATGATAATGATTTATTATGCCAGTCTTTATTTACGTAGTGTTTCATAAAGAAACTGAGCAAAGAGATTATAGAGCTGAGATTAAAGCTTGGGACAGTCACCTGGAAAGGTGAATTCTATTAAAGAAGATGCTATCCAAACCATCTTTACTTTTGTTTATTTATTTATTTATTTATTTATTTATTTATTTATTTATTTATTTTTTAGACAGAGCCTCAAGTTGTCGCCCTGTGACATCACAGCTTACAGCAACCTCCAACTCCTGGGCTTACCGATTCTCTTGCCTCAGCTTCCCAAGTAGCTGGGACTAGAGGCGCCTGCCACAACGCCCGGCCATGTTTTGGTTGTAGTTGTTGTTGTTTGGCAGGCCAGGGCTGGATGATGTGAACTTGCCAGCTGTAGTGTATGTGGCTGGCTCCCTAGCTGCTTGAGCTACAGGCACCAAGCCCCAAACTATCTTTAAATGCATAAATTTTAAAAGGTGAAGGCATAGCACTTATTCTCTTAATATAAATCCTGACTACATCAGATGATTTTGACTCTATGGTTTCAGTGACTTACAGATTAACACAATTCTTGGATAAAGTTAAAAGTTTAAAGTAAGTTAAGTTACTTTAAACTACTGTTATAGTTTTTTCAGACTGTTCGTGATACTGTTCAATTAGTAATGGCCAGTTGGAAACATGACTTAGTTATCTCAGATTCTATTTCTTTCTCTCTATAAAAGTAATTCCACCCTAAGACCCTTTAACTAAGCACCAGAGATTGAACTATAGAAGACTGACTCTAAAATGGAAATTAATTAATCTAATATTGTATGAGAGATTATATTTTGAAGTACCGGAAAATCATCTTTTATAGCTGCATTACCTAAATTTAGAGAACACAACTTATTCCGTGTAGTGTAACTGTAGGACTAGACAGTGGAAAATATAAATTAAGTGTTTTCTGTTAATGTGGGGGCTTGCATTGAGATCGATAATAAAGTTTTTGATCAAACAGGTATTTTTAAGTGGCAAAAATACAGTCCAAATTCATTAAAACTTTGTGTATATACAGTTTTTCAATCAAACATGAAACCTTGACTTCCTTTTGTTAATTTTACATGCTTGTGCGGGCAAAGAAATTATGAAATACTATTTGAATTGCTAATACAGACAAACTAATTGTGCTAAAAAGAACAAATCCAGCTTGATGGCAATTATCCATGTGAAAAATTAGTTTTCTTAGGAGGTAGCATTGTGCAATTTGGCTTCTAATTGGTATACGGCACCAATTAATGTCTCACAATGCATCTAGCAAATGAAAGAAAATTCACTGAAATAACCGAGTAAAAGGCCATGCTTTAGTACCACAGAATAATGACAATGTTTGTCTCTCACTCTAATTTTTTATTTTACAATATCTATGGTTTCTGCCCTGCTGTTTCGGATTCATTTACATTTTCTTCTGGCCCTGTGGTACCCAGTCGATGTTGGTGGATTTCCAATCGACCGATTAACAACTAATAGGCATTCACTCATCTTTTCCTGCATGGAGCGCCCTGTGATAGACCATCACAGATTCAATCAACATTTGTTCTTGCTGCTGTGTTTTGAGATCTCACATCTCAAATCTTTTTTCTTTTTTCCAGAAGCTCTTCCTGACCGTCATCCTAAAATTAGTCCATTCTCAGGGTTTCCATAGTAACTCTTGCTTGTTTCAGTTTTGTAGAGACGAGGTTGGTGATGAGAATGTCCAGGATTTGCATAAGGTTTATTATGTGCCAGGTATTTTTCTCCCAACTTTTTGTACAGTAACTCATTTAATGCTCATAAATTTGTGAGGTAGTATTATTATCACATCTTCATTTTACAGAGTGGAGAACCATGGCAGAGAAAGGATAAATAACTTTCCCAAGGCCAGGTTAATATGAGAGAGAGTCACACTTCAGAACAGACTGTTGTGTCTGTGCTCTTACCGCTGCGTTATAATACCTTCTAATTCCTCTCCTTCACCAACCTCCGTCTAGTTAAATAGATAGACTGAAAAAATATATGACAAATGAATTTGAGAAGAAAAAGTTAACCATTTCATGAGAATATAAATTAACATGAATGCTTTGGAAAGAAAAACAACTAAATTACCAAAGTAAGCTATAAAATTAAATAAGAGTGAGACAATGAGAACTAATGTGGAAGGCCAATCAGAAGGTACATGATCAAAAAAGGACAAATGACTTCATATATGTTTATTCTACCTGAAATAAGATACATATATATTTTAAAGTAGAGATATGTAACACACACACACACACACATATATATATATATTTATATATATGCCAAAGAAGAAAAAAAGGAAGGGCATTTTAAGAGATGTTATCTATGTGTTACTTTTTGAAGTTGAATTGAAGGAACTGTTGTTACCAGTCAAGTGTACCTAGCTGGACATGCTGTGAATACCCATTTTACGTGCAGTTCATACACCTTTGAGGAAATATCAATTTACTTCCAACAAGATCCCCTAAAGTGCGTATACATGTTTGGCACCCCTCGTATATGTGTGTGTGTGTGTATACATATATACATATAAACATATATACATACATATAAACATATATACATATATATACATACATATAAACATATATACATATAAAATATAGTCAAAAGACACAAACAAGCATCTAAGTTTTAGAACGGCAGAGACATTGTTAGCCAATGTGATTGGATAGGACCTTAGTCATTTCATTGAATTTTGGTTAAAGAGGTTCATAAAAAGTATATATATATATATACATATATGTATATACATAATATGATATAATACTATATATTAGAATATATTATAATGCTATATACTATACTATAATATGATATATAATTATCATATTATGTATATGTATGATATATTACTATACATTATAATATACTCTAATATTGTATACTATACTATAATATGATATATAATTATAATATAATATATTATCTTACATATGTATATATATATAATTTTTATGAACCTCTTTAACCAAAATTCAGTGAAATCCAATCACGTTGGCTAACAATGTCTCTGCCTTTCTAAAACGTAGCTGTTTGTTTGTGTCTTTGCCCATAAGATGCTAAGCTGCTCATTTAACACAATGGCTACCCAGGATTTTACAGCCTCATGATGCTGAAACCTATTTTAGGGTGTTTGAAAGCCTGGGGGGAAAGTGTTGTGATGGAGAAAGGGGGACCCCGCCGAGTGACAGCGTAGGAATTGAGGGTATGAAGACAGTAAGGAAGACTAGCGCATATTGTGAAGTCTGCTGTGTTTGTCAAAAAGTTTCCGGATCATTCTGAAAGTAACTGGGACCCACTCAATGATTTGAAGAGAGAAATGACATGACTATATATGAATATTAAGGAAAAAGACCTATGGTGCTGATCCAAGGCAAAGCAGATGAAGTGGACACAGACCCAGCAGCATTCAGTGTTTGGTGGCCACAGCACGGTGCCTGAGAGGTTTCCAAATGCAGGAAACTGAACTGACTGGGGATCCCAGTTTCTCAGAAATCCTTCCTAGCATTGCCCTGAGTCTGTAGTCTGTGTTTCTCACAAGTTACTCCCAGGGAATGACAGAGTGCGGAAGAAATACCAGGCTAGACCTGTTCCTGGAAACACGAAGTCCTCTTGCATTTGGATTAAAGACTTTGGCTTGAAGACTCCCCGACAGCCTTGTGGAACCCCTCTACGCAGGCAGTCTAGGACTCTCTCAGGCAACCTTCCTTATCTCATATCTCTCACTTTTACTCAGGGTCAGCCCTAATGCCTCAGCCCTACTTGGCTATTTCATGGCCACAATCCTTGAACATTTAATCTCACTGTCACCTCTCCTTGGAGGACAGACCAGTGGTTTTTGAAGCCAGCTTGCACAAGCTCGTGAGGACCAATAACTCTATCTTTTTTGAATTTCACAAGCCAAATTTTAAACACAATCATTATCAAAAACTGTTATATAAATTTTAAAAATTGTTCTTATAAATTAATACATAACGATTGCTCTTAAAAATTATTACACCTTTTGGGGGCAAAACACGATTGTAAGAGGGTCTTTTCCTAACAAATGCAACCAGTGTAACACGGTTTCTTGTACCCTCAATGAATCCCTAACAATAAAAAAAAATAAAAAATAAAAAATAAAATTATTACATAAATGAATAATTATATTAAGTTACATTTTAAAGAGTTACTAATATTCTAAACCTGTTGTTTCCTCGCTATTATACTATATTATTTTATTATATACATATATTCATGAAGTTACTTGTAATGGTGCAGATACTATACAGTATAATGATATTCTACTGAACATGAGACCACAGCAGGGGTATTCATGTGGTGAAAATCAAGAAATGCTACCAGTGTTCATTAGTTTCTTTGTTTTTCCTTGTTATTTCAGAAAGCCAGTTGTTAAACAATTGCCAGCACACCACTCACCTGCATTCACATGGAGGACTGTGCCTCTTGGGAATTTACAGAAAATATATTCCAAAGCAACGTAGTTATAATTTCCTAATATAGAATATGTTATAATCTAAGAGAGGCTAGATTATAAATTCTCTAAGGGTAAAAAACAATGATAAATTTTCTTTAAATAGTTTTACAAAGTATCAACAGAGTGTAGTCCAGGCCATAGGACAACTGAGAGCCTTAATAAAGTATTTTTTAACATTTTTAATATAAACTTTTATTTTTGTAATCCACAGATAAAAGTGTGCATATTTACCATGAACAACATGAGACAGAATTCCCAAACTCATCCTAGAAAAAGTGTTGCATACCTCACTGATAAATGTAACTATGGCCAACTTTGAAGTACTCCCATTGGGAGGCTGTGCATTGATGCTGACACCTAGTCCACCTTTCAGAGTCTCACTTTGTCACCCTTGATAGAGTGCTGTGGCGTCACAGTTCACAGCAACCTCAAACTCTTGGGCTTAAGCAATTGTCTTGCCCCAGCATCCCAAGTAGCTGGGACTACAGGCACCCACCATAATGCCTGGCTATTTTTTTTTTAATAATTTTATTGAATCATAATTATGTACATTGGTGCAATCACAGGGCACGATTCATATACATTCAGAAATATTTTGATCATACTGTTACAGATATCCTTCATGGCATTTCCTTGATCACTATATAAA
>CAUYON010010222.1:0-41214 GCA_963573935.1 Arctocebus calabarensis | reverse complement strand
AACCAAAAAATGGCCGGGCATTGTGGTGGGCGCCTGTAGTTCCAGCTACTTGGGAGGCGGAGGCAGGAGACTCGCTTGAGCCCAGGAGTTGGAGGTTGCTGTGAGCTGTGATGCCACAGCACTCTATCCAGGGTGACAGCTTGAGGCTCTGTCTCAAAAAAAAATAAATAAAAATAATACTAAAAATAAATGCAAAAGTAGTATAACAGATGTTATAATTAATAAACTATGTGATTTTTTTAGTTGACATGTTTACTTTGTTCCCCAAAGTGTTAAGGCTCTCTGTGGTTTAGTTTATCGATGATGTGCCTTTGAAATGTGCCTATGAAGATCACATTTTTATTATTCCTATCAGTTGCATTTTATTATATTAGTAGATAAGGAAACCAATTCAAATCCTGGTCTCATAGTCTAAGGTCAGCTCCACAATGTGGCGTTTCCCAGACTGTGTCCCATGGGGCTCTAGATGGTCCACAGAACCTACTTGGGAACAAGGAAAGAGAGACCTAAGGTCTGTGGCCTGGTTCTTGGCCCTGCTTTAAGGCAGCTAAACCTCCATACTGATAGTAACAATTAAAATGTGGGTTATTAATACTAATGCTAATAATTAATACTAATTAATATTAATAATTAATACTACTGATAGTAATAATAAAAGTGTGGTCTTCATAGGCACATTTCAAGGGCACCCAATCTTCTCTAATTCTGTGAATGAAACCCCCAGATTTCTTTCTCCAGGGCCACAGAACTGCTCTTGCTTCCCGTCTGTTTTAGCTATTTTGCATCCACTGGTACCAGGCATTTACTTATTTAATGCTGCAGAATTTATAACCACAGAGATCTGAGTTCTAATGCTGACAACCTGCTCTGAGCCCATATAGGCCCAATTTCCCCAAGTGAGACAGACCAACTATTCCCACCAGGCTTTGGTCCAGAATCACCAAAAAGTACTTGACTGGGACATGTCTGGAGACAAAGAGTTGCCAAGTAATAACAGCTGTGCACACCAGTGGCTCGTTCACACACACGCTTTCCCACTGTGCTGGCTCACGTGATTACCCATTTTCTTACCTCAGGCTGCTCACCCCAAGGCCCCCAGCAGCAGAGATACTTAAACGCCAAAGTTCAAATAAGTGATCATTCTAGCCTTTCAAATCCAATCCATCCCTAAGACTTGGGCTCCTTTTCCAGTGTGGGGTTTAGGGTAGTCTGTTTATTTGGTCTTTAACAAGGCAGTTGGAGCTCCACAGACACACCCACAATAGGGACCATGAATAGGGACTTTTGCTAGGACCTATGAATCTTTTCTATTGTCTGGGAACTCAATAGAGGCTGCTTTCCTCAAAGTATTATACATAAAACACTAAAACACTGAGAATAATCCTGGCACACAGTAGGTGCTTTACAAACCTTAGTAACATTATGTACCTGTAAGTGGAAGATACCTGTTATCTATCCCATATCTGGATGTGATGATAATATTACCAATAATGCTACTAATGCCTTGTGGTTATACGGGCTTTCCAAAGTCTTTCATGCCTATTATGCTGTTTGATCTTCACAGCCTCTCTGTGGCAGAGCCACCACAATCTTCCCTAGGCAAAGACCAAAGGGGTCTGGTAACTTGCCCAAGTACACACAACATAAACTGGGGTACTTGGAGCTGTTGCCTAGAATTCGTGAAACCCAGAAACAACCAAGTGACCTCCTCAGAGGCATGAATAGATAAAGGGACCTCATGAGATAGGGTATAGGCATTCCAAGCTCTGAAGACAGGTGTGGCATGCTCGTATACCGTGGAGAGAGGCGAGGTCAGCTCTGCCCGTGATGAATACAGAGCATCTGGGCTCTGTCCCTTGCTTTGTCTAAACAGGATGTTACAAGGTGTCTCCCAGACGATGTCTCCAGGGAGAGCCGTTCCCAAGAGCCTCCAGTGCACACCTTCAAGCACGAGTGTGCCATCTGCCATCTCTGGCTCCTCTGGAGAGCTGTCATCTTTGGAGCAACATGCTTTGGCCTCCCGTGCCTCTTTCTCTCCCTCCCTATCTGCTGCAACACAAAACCCAGTTCCTTATCACTTGTTGTCACTAATCATCCACTGGCCCTTGGGGACCAGGACAGACAGTAACTCGGGTGGGCTGGCAGGGGTCCAAGCCAGGCGACACTGCTCTCATGTACCCAAGTTTCCTGCTGTGGTTTGTGCCACTGTAATTGTGCTGGTTCAAACTTCCTGTCCTGACCCAGGGGCTGGTGTGATGCTGACGTCCTCCTGGACTCTGTGTTTACAGCACAGGTATCCAGCTGTGGTCCTGTGACCTGTCACCAAGTGGGTAAAGAAACTAGAACCCTGGACCCTCCTAACAGCTCGCCCATCCTGAGTGGGTCCTCCTGGCCCAGCCACATGTCATCCATCCCCAGGAGCCTGCCTTTCCCGGTGCTGACCTGCTCCTTCTGGAAGGGCGCCGTGTCTGTGCAGCTGAGCTAGGCTGGAGGGGATGCTGAAGGCCCATGCTAGAGAGACAAAACTGCACTGAACAAATACCTCAATTAGTGTAATAAAGCGCTGCCCAGGCCTCTTCTGGGTTCTGACAAATGCCTGTTAACTGTTCTCCTGACTTCCCCTCTTGCCAACCACTCCTACCTTCCAATTCTAGCTCCACTTAGTAGCTGTGGTGATCTTATAATATGAGCCCTTTACTGGTCTCCAGGCCTTCCGAAAAGTAAAACTGAAGTTCTTACATGGTTTAGGAGACCCTCTAGTATCCAGTTTCTGCCTCCTTGCCATGGGCACTTCCCGCCTCGCCTGGAGCTGTGCAGAGGTCCTTCCTCTGTCTAGAAGCCATCCCAGGGCAGCCCAAGAACACTTATGGTCCCCAACCTCATTCCCTCCAACCCTAGCCCTCCCCCTACTGTGCCCCTGAGCGTCCTGAAATCTGGATAAGTACATGAAAATGGCTTCACTTAACTTACTGATTTACTGGCTAGCTGGTGCCCCCCAAATGCTGGTCAACTTGAAAGAAAACACTGTTCCTGGCACTCACAGTGTAGGACAGAGAGCTGGCTTTGGAGCCAATCAAGTCTGGTTCACGTGTGAACCCTGTCCTTGGGTGGTCTCAGGACATGTTTCCCTACCTGCTGGAGCTTCTTTTTTGTACCCAGAAGCAAGAGCATGACACTCAGGGTACCCAACTGCTGCGAAGATCACCATTGTTCCTAAGGAACAATGCACATTGTAGCACATGACAGTCACTAGCCACACACCTGGGACCCTGTTTAGCGCTTTATCTGCTCATTTCATTTCATCCTTACAACACCCCTAGGAAGCAGGTGTCATCATCACCATCTGACTAGAGACAAATAAACTGAGGCTTTGGGAATACAAGAAACTCAGCCAAGAACATTTAGTTAGGAGTGCTGAGACCTGAATAGATCTCCTAACCACTGTATTGTACTTTCCTTGAGAATTCAATGAAATAATGAATTAAAAGCAAAAACACATAAGAAATGTTTAGACCTCGCTCAGGAGGACAAAGGGCACTGCGAGTTATAAACCCAAGCTCCACAGTAGATCCTTCCCCCCCATTTACTTTTAGTTAATAAAATTACCAAATATCATTGGCTCTTAACGACACCCCAAGGGGGTTAATTATAAGGCAGAGAATTGTCCTGGAGCTCAACCACTGTTGGTTTAATGGATGTACTTTCAGGAAAAAGAAATACAGCCCATTGATCTTTAAAAAGGAAAAATAAAGATCTCCCCAATGCAGATGAGGAAAGAGAAAAGTCCTCACTCAGCATTCAGCCCACCATTAATCCTCAGGACACACTTCCTACAGGATCTCCGGGTTCTTCCTGTTATGGACTCCGGAATTCTAGGGCTCAAGGCTTCCAAGCCAGAGCAGCTTCCCGATCTCCCTGAACTAGAGTCCCCACCTCCTTCTAAGTCAAAATCTCTTGGAGAAAACAAGCAAACAAAAAGAACCTTCTCACCCTCTGCAAATTCCCACCACCACCTACTCCGGCACCAGCCGGCCAAACCTTTCTGGTTCTGGAACCTTCAACTTCCTTGTGCCTCTGAGATGCAATTTCTCTATTTATAAAATGGGGATACTTTCAATTCAGTAGAATGGATCATTTCAAACAGTTATAGAATAAATTGTAACAAGAGCCAATGATTTTAACATGCTTTCTAGGTGAAAAAAAATATATCATAATAAGCACTTTAAGAAATACATCTCTACCAGACTATCTTATGATAGATATGTTTTCATCTTTATTTTCCAGAAATAATGCTAGGCTCTGGGGACATACAAATAAATAAGATTGTAGTCATTGTCTTCAAAAAAGCTCAGCTTCTGTTGAGCACTCCAGGCAGAGAACCTAGGATGTGGGGGAGGTACAGACAGTGCCTGTGTGTGATGGGGCAGGGAGAGGAAGCAGATGAGGTTCAGAGAGGTTGAGTATCTTTCTCAGAGACACACAGCTAGTGAGAGTCTGGATTCAGAGTAAGGTGAGTTTGCTCCCAACTCCTGGCCCCTTCTTCTGTTTTATGATGACTTCAATGCTATTATCATTCAGCAAATCCTCACAATTATTTTTTCATCATTCTGTCTTTCCTCCTCCTCTGTTCCAGTGCTATTTGATCTCAATCACGCTCTTGCTCTCCTGGGCAGAAGCCACGGTTCTCTTTTCTCATGAGTCTTCTTACACATGCAAGACAATCCCTCAGTGATCCCACTATCAAGTGAGAATGGAGACCCGTCCCCCCTAAACAAAGCTGCTAAGGCACTGTGTTTGCAGACCCCCCACGGTTGCATACACAAATGGAAAGAACAGCTATAAAATCCATGAATGACTTATGCATTTCCATAGACATATAGTGACTGTCCCTCTGCCCTGCCCAGGGTAGGTGAGTTGACAGCCATTGAGACTTGGCCCCTGCTCTCTGGGAGTTTACAGTTAAGTCAGGGAGAGAAATACATGCACAACTCCTGTATCTGAAAGCAAAGCGGATCCACTCAGGGTCCCAGCGGGGTGCTCTGGGAGTGTAGAGAAGCCTGTGATTAAATAAAAGAGGCTTCTTGGATTGAGATCAGCCCAAGGATGGCTGCTACTGGGGCTTTGGGCAAAAGTCATTTAATATTGCCGAATGTTGTAAGGCCGAATTCGATTAAGGCTCTAAACGCTCAAAGCTCCTTGGAGAAATCTGTTTCATAAATACCATGCAGTTGGAGAGCTCGAAGGAGTGGCATATCCCTGCAAGGATCATGGTTAGATTTCCAAATTCCAAAGAGGAGACACAATGTCTTCCGTCTCAAGATCTAACTCAGCAGAGGAGGAAAGACAGAATGATAAAAAAAGAATTTTGAGGATTTGAGGATTTTCTGAATGACAATAGCATTGAAGTCATCATAAAAATGCTACACCCCCCCCCAAAAAGAAATTTTCTCTCTTGACATCTGTTGTTATTGTTTTTTTCCTCCTGGGGCTTTTCCTGATCCATTGATGAATAGTGTTTGATAGTAGATATTGCTATGATATTAGAGCACAGGGCTTTCTATGTGGCAAAACCAAAGTGGCATATATTTGACTCAGTTACTTGTTCACCTTCCAACCATGGTGGTTCTAACAGGAATTCTCCACCATAGGTAAGGTGTGAATATCCACTTGTAACCAATTTTCTAGGTTGAGTAAAGTGAATTCTCCCACTGAAAGCAAGGAAGACTTTACTCTCCATTAGGTCAGACTTTAGTATAGGAAATAAGGTTATGGGAAGCTCTAAACATCTTAAGAGAACGTTCACATAGATTATGTCTTTCTATTTTCACCACAGTCTATAAGCACGAGTTCATTCATTTATCATTCATTCTAAAGTATGTATTGCTGGACACCCCTGTGGCCAGACGCTTTGCTGAGTGAGTGACACAATGGGGCCGTGAAGAAGATACCCTGGATGCCTAGAGAATTTAGTGAAGAAGATAGAAAAGTATCCAAAGAATTACAAAGTAAGGTAAGCCAATTCTTGGGATGGTGGGTTAGAGACAAAGGTAAGGAGTAGTTAGCCTAACAAATATTAGAAGTTGTTTTACAGAAGGGAAAACTGAGGTGTAGAGAGGTACCACAACTCATACGATGTCATACGTCATTCAAGTCATGAGTCCTTGAGGGGACACCATTATCCACCCAGGACTGTGGGCTAATCTGTTCCCCAAAAATGAGTTCACTAGGTCAGTAACAGCCCAAGTTAAATGATCCCTTATTCAATTTGGAGGAGAGCTATAAAGTTTGTTGTGGTTTATTTCTTTTTTATCCCCTTCTCTCTTGGAATAATATAGTTGTGACAATGCTGTGATCGTCAGCATGAAATGGCCCTAAGACGGCTACTGTAAATACATACATCCATATCCCAGAGATATCTGGGTACCCCCAGATACTGGAGCCTACTCAGCCCCTGGGGGGATTTGGGGAGCTTTCACAGGGACTCTCTGGCACCCAGCTGTGCCCATCAGCATCTCCAGTCTCTTCTTTTCCTGGATAAACCCTCTGGTCCCTGTCCAGGTCCGTTTTGATGGGCGAGCAGGAAGCCTGAGAAGGGATCTGAACGACTTAACCCTTCCACCGGGGGGTGGGGGGGTGGGGGGGTAGGGAGGTGGGGGGGAGTGGGGGGTGGGGGTTGGGGGGAGGGTTAATTTGCTGCATTAGCTGGGGGTTGTGGGGCACCTCCTGGCTTGGATTTCCTGCTCTGCTCTGACCCCCCACCCCCCCACCACATAAGGATTATGTCTTCCTCTGGGATTGGACTTTGAGGCTGCTTTTATACATGGGGATTTATTTGAAACGGGCGAATGAAACTTATCTAGCCATTAGCCTGTTGCAATTATTCCTGTCTGGTCAGCCAAATGAGAGCTCAGCTGGAGATCTCAGAGGTGAAAGTTGGCTATCCCATACTCATCAGCGATGTCGGAATTTCTGGCACAGCAGCAAAAGGAGAAGATATTACCTTTCATGTGTTGCCCCGTAATTGTTCTTGGGTACATCACAATTTTTAGTTGTGTGTGTGGGTTTTGTTTTAGATGCTGGTTTTCTTGACAGCTCAAATGTCCACAGATACTTCTTTGTATAAACACATTATTTTCCATCGATCAAACATAGGAATCATTCAGTTATCATCCAGTTAAAAATATATATGTATCTCATTACTTTCTTTCCCCAAAATTCTTTATCCCATTGGATATGGGAATTAGATAAGATTAAGTTCTTAGGCAACATCAACTTATAGGGCAGACAGCTTCTGCACTGTTCGACTGTGTCAGGACAACATTTATATCTGCTTAAATACAAGACGACGTGGCCAACGCACACACAGAGACAGCCGCATGAGGTCTGCTTCAAGTAGAGCAGCATTAGGTTACTTTAAGGTGACAATTTCTAAATGAGAGTAAAACTGTGTAATAAGATTTAAAAAATTGGACTCATTCTTAGTTCACAAGCTCCCCAGCCAGTGACAAAATATGCCATTAGTGGCCACAGCACGATTCTGAAAATATACCTTCCTTACGATTTAACGCTTTTTTTTTCCCTGTGAGCTAAAAATTACAAAGCCCTGGATTTCATCGCTCTTGCAATCTATTCTTTTCCCCTGACTTCCTGTTTTCATGAAATTTTAATCAGGCACTTAAAATAAATAGCTATGCAGAGCTTCTCTGCCTCCCCCAATACCCAGGATGGATGTTTTGGGTAAAGTGATAGTCCAGAGACCTTGAGAACAGTGAATCCCATCCTGCCTTGGCAAGACGAGAGAAATTAAAACACGGCTCTGTCCACGGCCATCCACTCAGGAGGGACATCATGGTCTTGGCCTTAGCGGATTAAACAAAGACATACTACATGGTGCTAACTTTGAATTCTTCTTCTTCCAAATATTGACAGCATTTTGATAATTAGAATAGCAAGCAAGATAAAGGACAATGAAATCATTCCAAGAGAGAAAAAGGAATTAACCTCAGAAAACTTTTAAAATTCCCTTGAAGTTGAAAAATAAATCATTTTATGTAGAAAGCTATAATATTCTTCATTGCTAATGGTCTTTAATGAGGTATGTTTGAGTCTCCTTCATGTAAACAAAAAGATGTGTGATGCTTAAAACCTTCTGAGATTTCGTTTTCTATTTGTTTCACATAATGATTATCTCTACAAATGACATTGTAGAAAGGGTTAATATATTTGTCACAAAACCATTCTACTCAGGGGTGGATGGGCTTTCTTGTGATACTTCCAGGTTTCACAAAGAGTGCTATGAGCCTGGAAAGACATAAGAATGCTGAGGGAAGAATATGGCCACTGACATTCATTCCAAGTCCCACAGCCTGGGAAGGAGATTCTTAGACACACAGGAGACAATCACCTTCGCCGTCAAACTGCTAAGCTTCCGTACAACAGTAGGTAAACAGTATGAAAGGTGCTTAATTCATGAGTCCAAATAAAATGAAGTGATATGCACGTTAACATTATTAAATCCCCACGAAAGTACTTCTTATCTCTTGCCTCCATTGTGTATAGATTTGCACTAACTGCAGGTTTTGATGAACAGCCATATAAGATGTACATAGGGATACGTCTCCCTGACTCTGAAAGGCTTCCCTCTGGTTTTAAACATTGGAAGATGGGTCCTTCCAATATTTAAATATTGCCAATAAATAGTGGCAAATGTTTGACATCTGGCTGTCTTCTGGAAAAAAAAATGGTAATAGGAAGCCTTGTTTGGCAGTGTCTGCCCATTTCTGGGGTATAAATAGTCCCACCATGGCCAGTTCCAAACTATGGCAACATCACCAAATGTGGAGTTGGAAAAAGATGTTCAGAGACACCACAGTAGGTAGTACAATAGATGCAAAGAATAACAAGAGAATATATAATAATGTATTTAAAATGATTCGCAAGTGAGGATTTTTGAGTACTTACTATATTAAGAATAGAATTTGGTTGTAAGTTTACATAACTTAATTTTTAATAATGGCTGTGTAGGATAATGACTCACAAAATTTCTGAAGATTTAACAGTGGGCTTTTGTGAGCCAGGACAAACTGACTGGGACACACCAGAGCTGCAGGGGAACCTGGCTTTAGCGCTCCATTGAGTTGGAAATAGCTGTGTGTCATTTGCGGTTTAGTAAACTTGCCTATTTCCAGGGATAGACCACATTTTTGGACCTGTGCTAGCTTGGTCTTGGTCCCCCAAAGTTTCCCCCAAATTATAATTGACCACAAAATATCAGTGCTGCCTGTTTTCTTTGATATAAGGTTTCATCTCCTTCACTGTCACCAAATATAGCTCTAAAGCTTGCCTTCTTACCTTGCTTAAGTGGAATCTAAATAACCTCAGAAAGAACAGAATCAACTCCCCACACAAAAGGAGTAATTCAGCTTCACAGCATCTCTAGTCAGAAAAGCTTGAATATACTATTTTTCTTCCTATGAGCAAGCCACTAGGGAATAGTAGTAAGACTAAGTTTCCACCAGATTCCTTTCCTCGTGCCAGCATTTGGTGACCTCACAAACTAGCAGATCTGGGGGGCTTCCACCCTGATGGTGCGGGGGTCCCATCATATCACCTCACAAGCATTAAGATCACTTCTTGGAAAAGCTTATGTAAGAATTTTCACTGCAGTTTGAAGAAGGAACTATTGTCTTGCCATTTGGAATTGCTACCTGAGAAGGATCTCTTTGTAAGATGGCACCAGCAATACCTTGGTTCAAGACCAGCAGGAAAGATGACAGTTTTAAAACAAACATAAATTTGAGGATTTGCTTCCAGTTGCCAGGGATCTTACGCTCCTGATTCCTGAGCCCCCCTCCTTAATTTCTCAGCCACACCCAATTCCTACATGCCAGAAGCCCTTTACCCTTTCTCATGGCAGTCCCAGTAGCAATGGTGTAGATTTTCTGGAAACTCACTCATGGAGAAGAAAGCCAAGCTTAGGGGCTAGATACTTACAGCTTCTGTGAACCACCCACACAACCAACAGACACTATCCCAGGGGCCAAGAAATCGTCCTGCTCTTGGCAAAAAACCCTGCCACTTGGGTAGGAACTGAGCAAAATCATCCAAGCCAAGCAAAGCTGAGCAAAGCATGGCTCTCTCTGTACTGAAATCCAAATTCAGCATGAAGGATCTTGGCAGAACTACAGCTGGGCTCGGCCCTGGTAAATGTCACAACCATATCTCAAATAACCCATTCTCTTAATAAAACACAGTTTGACTTAAGGCTTTGAGATATCAATTTGAAGGGAGAAAAAAAAAAGGCAAGCAAGAAGGCAGTGGAGAGCTTCCTACTCTATATATTAGTGTTATTATTGAATGCATATGCTTATATGCATTTCTGACAGAATCATCCAAAACTCTGAAAATGAACTTGGCTGCCTTTGGCTTCTTTATTTACAATCACTAACTACTCAGGGATTCTCAGAAATGCAGAGATTTCTTGGAGCTGGTTGCAGTAATGTGCCTTCCCTTCAGTCTCATCTAGGCAGCTGATGGCCTGGTGCAGGATTTCCCTGCGTTTGCATATTTATAGGGTCTCCTCCCGCTCCTCTGCAGGGAGCCTGGTGCCAGCATAGAAGATCAAGCTGTCAGGAGCTTCTATTTTTGTTCTTACCTATAGTCTTAGTAAAGCCAACGCAAGTTCTTCCCCCAGCTGAGAATAAAACTACCCTGGAGGACTGACTGCTACATTGGTGGTAACCTGGGGCAGACTGAGACAGAGCAAAATAGCCTGGAATTCTTGGTTCCAGAAGATGAGATTCCTGACTCCAGCCAGACTCTCTGTCCTCAGTCACAACTTCCCCAGAGCCAAAAGCCAGGGCAAGGAAGTTTTGCTTTGGGTACAGATGGACACTACCTCAGTCTCCACCCCTCTCTAACTGGAAACTGCTTAGCTATCCTGAGCCTTAGTTTCCCTGGTATACTAATAAACAAACATGTAGAAAAAGAAAAGACAGACATTCAACACTGGGGAAAGTTGAGTGATGGGTACCCAGAATTCTTTGTACTATTTTAGTAACTTCCTGTGAATCTATAATTATTGAAAGAAATAACTTTGTTAAGGAGCATTAATAATAAAAATGTTAATAACAACAACAATTTCAGGAATATCTTAGAAAGTGCTTTTGGAAGGGCTCAATGGCATCATATGCATGTACACACCAGCAGGTGGCTGGCATACATAATGATAAGTGTGGGCTGGGTGCAGAGATGGGATTATAGATACTAAACATTAAATAAATGATATTTTAGCTTAATTTCAAACAAGGGATGATGCGTGTTATGCTCATCAAGTGTCCGGAGAGTCATTTTTTTCTCCAAGAGTGAGGACGAATGTAACAAGATCTCTCCCCATAAGTGAGGCCCAAACAAGTATGTTGTGTTTATGGGGTACACAACCTTGAAGTCATCCCCAATTTCTTCTCTAGTCCTGTTTATCTTTGTATGTCTTCTAGCTTGAGCACACACCTGTAGATTCTCACTTCTTAAGGAAACTGACACAAAAGATTAGCCAGCTTTCTGGGGTCTCAGGACTCGTTCACAAGGGCTGGAATAGATGTGTATCTGTAATCAGCCAAGCCTGTCCCCTTTATCTGCTCCATCACATCAGGACCCTGAACAAGCCAACTTAAAATTCAGGGCCCGTGATAAATTGAAGGACGCTGATGTGAATATTGGGGTATACTTACACACTATTTTTTCTTTAAAAAAAAAATGAAATGCCTTTAGAAAATGTGCAAGGAGCACACTAAATAAAAAATCAGGCTAAAATATTTAGGGACATTTATTAATTTTATACAATGTGATTTCTAGGCATTTACACAAATAGGAATGAACATATGTGTTTATGCCCCACAAAACAGAAACAAAGACTTACATGTTAATGAGAGTTTAGTTACTGAGAGTAAGACTAAGGGATAATTATGTTTCTCTTCGTGTTTTTCTGAATTTTGTAAACTTTCTCTAATGTACTACTTTTATAATAATATACATGAATGATTGTTTGTTGTCTCCTTTCAAAATTAGTTATGGCTACGCCTTGGCATAATTATGATCCTGGAGATGGTAAAATGGCAGGTGTATGATGGTGACACGCAGTTGATCACCCTCAAGTCAATTCTCTGGGGCCAGAAAGAAGTCTTGGAACCAAGATGGAACCAGGAACCAGGAAGGAACCAGCCGACGCTGTGTCTGATAAGAAATGACTCTGGGTGCAGAAAGGTGTACAAGGAAGGGAAACCAGGAGATCTGCCCTAGCATGGCCCTGCCAGTAAGATTTTGGGTAAAGCCACAATTCCCTAAGCTCTAATTTCCTGAATTTCTTGTCTCACCTAGTGTTGGGAGGGTCAGTGGAGTTAAGGCCTGCACTCTGAATGCTCTACATGAAATGCTGGCACCACCACCATGAGACATTTAAACTCTGTTGCTAATTCCATTGCTACGGCTTTTATAATCACACCCTGGCCTGAGCATTTCTAAAGGGGTAATGTACGTATCACCCCAACTTCAAACAATTCAATAAAAGAAAGGTAGTGAGTGGGGTCAGGATGAGACAGCCTCTGTCCTCTGCACCTCTTCCATCTACAGAGACTTCCCTAAGTGAGGCATCTCCATTCCCTGAAAGATTAAAAAAAAATGCACCAGTGGGTCCAAGAGGCATGGTGCCCTCCAAAATGGTGTGGGGGTGTGGGTAGTCTGAGGACCATCGGAACACCCCTGAGGGATATGCCCCAGCATTAGGTTGCCAGTTAAAAGGCAGGATGCCCTGTTCACTGTGAATTTCAGATAAACATTGAGACACTGTTAGCATAAGTCAGTCTGAATATTACATGGAGGAACTTGTACTAAAAATATTACCTGTCATTTATCTCAAGTTCAACTAAGCATTTAGTGATTTTATTTGCTACATCTGGCAAACCTACTCCAGCAACAGCACGCAGCTGTCCAAGGATGTGGACAGAGTGTGGGACGGAAACAGCCCTGATGCCAGTGTGAGAAGAACCAAAGGATGCGGGTCGAGGACAAAACAGGATGCCTGCCCTCCCAGGCTCTGCAACATTGCCCTGAGCCATGGGGAGAAAAATCTTCTATGAAAATAAGAGAGTTGATCCTTGAGAACCAGCTGGAGTCAGAGTTACACTGCATAAAAGAAGAAAAGGCAAAGCAAATGTGCAGTGGATGCCCGTGCATCTCAGCTTCCACTTACTTCCGTCCACTCCAATCACCAAATCCGGCAGACCGTTAGCACTCAGCAGCCAGGTCGGCTGTTCTCTGCTGGGGATAGGCTGCAGGTCGTCTGGCCTCTGAAATCTCAGACGAGATTTAACTAAAAAGAAACAGCTGAAATCCAGTCCCTGAATCAGATCATTAGGAGACGGGGTGTCCCTTCCTCACACTCTTCCCGGCTTTTGGTGAAGTAGCCGTTATGGAGGCCCAAGGATACACACCGTGCATCATGAACGGCTCGCGTGTGAATGTGTGGGTAAGGCCGGTCTAGAAGATGGATTAAAAACAACACAAAAGCATCACTTAGATGCTTCAGATGTCTTTGAAGAAGCACACGGGTCTTGTCTCGCCATCCCCAACTGGCCATACATCCACATCGTCAGTACCCACTCTGCACAGTTATTAAAAAAAAAAAAAAAAAGAAAGAAAGAAAACAAATACCCGATTATCCAACATCATGCTGTGAGCTGGGCTGTGGGTCCTTGCCGACATCTGAATTGCTTCGCATAACCTCCTGGCCTCTAAAAATAGATATTCTGTGGGACATATAATTTTTATATGATGACTAATACAGGAATGCCCTTTGGGATAACTTAGCGTCTTGGTTTCTCTATTTTCTCTCTATATTTATCTATGTCTTCACTGGTCTCTTTGTATAAAAGTTAGACTGTAGCCAGGGACCAAGTGCATTAGATAAGAAATTATCTATTCCTTAAAGGGCTATCCTTTTTATCAACATTAGAGATACTCATCTTTTTAAAAGGAGGTAGAGTGATGTGATGGTCTCAGACCTGTTTTGTGTTTGTCTTGAAATAATCACTTTTCCACACCAAAGGCCAGTCCGAAGGGGTTTCCAGTTACCTTGATGCTTTTCTATTTTATATACGAGTCAAAACTCACATAGGAAGGTGAATTCACAGACTCCAAACAATTCTTTGTCTTACGGCTTGCTGCCTTAAACCCAATGAGAACCCCAATCATTGAACTCAGTCTGCATTTTATTTTTTACTTTTGTCCTTTCTGAATCGAAACAGGAAGAGAGAGACGAAAAGGGAAAGGGAAAGAAAAACGGGAAAAGAGTTCATGTGCCCTTCATTGCCCATTTCAGATATAACCTATAACCTGAGCTGCCGGAGGTGAGGATTCCAGAAATGGAATGGAGCCGGTCTAGGGGGTACAGTGACAAAGAGCCACTGCTTACTTCCTGTCACCTTTATTTTAACACCAGTGACCTCCGTGTCACCCCTTGGGTGATTAACTGTACTCATGAGGACGTGGAGAAATGAATTTCCTTATCCAGGGTGTCCCCTTTTCGGAAATAACACTCTTCCTCCTCTGGCGCCATCAAAACAATAATTGCTTGTAAGGTCGGTACACTGAGCCAGGCTATGGCGAGTGGCCTCTTCACCTTCTCAGTGTGGAAGCAGGTGAGGAAGGGACAGAGGTGCCCCAACCAGGAAAGCTCGCACCCTCCATGTTCCGCACTCTCCTCTTGGCCCACCTGGATGCCTCATAGTCACCTGATTTACAAAGCTAATCTTTCCAGAGCCCGTTGGATGCAGTTATATTGTAAATCACACTCCCTGAATTTCCATGGACAGGTGACTGGCCCAAAGTTGGCCATTCACAACCACAGCCTGGGGACAGGCAAGATGATTTTATTCCTACCCCTTGAACTTGAGTATGAGTTTGTTTTACTCCTTCCCATGAAAACAGAATGTAAATGTATTTTATTGTTATTTTTGCCTCTTAGTTAAAAACAAAAACATTAGGTACCGTGCATGTTTCTCGTTCTTTTTCTTCCTGGGTCTCTTTATCTCACTGTGTGACTCTGCGGTTTTATTCTTACAGATAAAGGATTCAGGCCAGCTGGGCATCTGAATTTAAGAGGCTCAAGGTCTCTAAAAAGTGGCAGGACGCTGCCCAGGAATGCAGTGCCACGAAGCTAACATATCAGCCACACACGTCTGAATTGTATGCCCCCCAAAACTTATGATTTATAGTATTATGCCAGTTAACTTCTACCTTAAAAACTGTGACCACCCTAACACTGGAAAAAAAAAAAAAAACTATGACCAGTCACCAGCCACTTCCTTTTCAGGGTATTGTCATTAAGGGGCCTAGATATAGAGGCAAATGAATAATATGGGAGGAAAAAATTCAACATTTGAGCTCAGTTTCTTCTCCAGACAGCGTAGGCTAACCTCTCAATTTCACTAGCCCTCAATCTTAATGCTTGCATTTGTTGGTGGTGATGACAACAATTGCAAACATACCACATCCTTGATAAGCTTGCTTTGAAGAATCGGTGAACTACTCTTGTGGAATGCCCACTCTCACCTGCTCAAAGTTGTTGACCCTCTTTGATGAGGTTTTCCTTGACCCCCTTAGAAAAAAGTTATTTCTTCAATTTTGCATTTTAGATCAGCCAGGATCAGCAGGTGAGGCTCTACAACTTCTATATAACTCTAACAATCAATCCCCAAATCTCAGTGGCTTTAAGCAGCCAAGGTTCACTTCTTGTTTACAGTAAACTTCTAATGCAGGCCTGCAGGGGCTTTTCACCTCATAGACTTACTCAGAGACTCTGACTTTTGGTGGCACCAAGTTATATGATGCTATCCTCTTAACATGTGCCTTCCTAGTTTGCTAGAGCAAGGGATGACCGCCTGGACAATCCTGCCCTAACTCTTAAATGCTTCCACCCAGAAATCACACTAGTCACTTTTGCTGATATTTTATTACTCGCAGCAAGTTACAGGATCATGCAGTATGGTCAAGATTGTATATAGAAATATCTTTCAGTCCAGGAAGAGAAAAAGGGCTGGAAATACTAGGAAATAGTAATACCACTTTATTATACATTTCAATATAATATGCATTGATCTAAAAGGGTTGGAGACAGCGTCAAGCACTGGTTTCTGACTTCTTTACAGTCCAGTGAGAGACCTCCATGTGAGGATGAAGGAATATCTTCATTATCTGCCGGTAAACCTCTCTCCCACAGTTGGCAGTAGTTCTGGAAACAGGATTATGTCCAAATTCATCTGTGGTATACCATAGGTGCTCAATAAAAGCTTGTGAGATGAGTAGACCAATCGATTGATAGGATAGATAAGTAAACAGAAATGTTTTCTAGCTACAAGACTTCATATTCCGGCTTGGTGTGGTGGTTCAGGCCTGTAATCTCAGCATTCTGGGAGGTTGAGGTGGGTGGATTTCCCGAGCTCAGGAGTTTAAGAGTAGTCTGAGAAAGAGCAAGAGCCTGTATCTGCTAAAAACAGGAAAACTAGCTGAGTGTGGTGGTAGCTACCCATAGTTTCAGTTACTCAAGAGGCTAAGGCAGGAAGCTGTCTTGAGGCCAAGCTTCTGAGTTTGCTGTGAGCTACAATCCTATGGCATTCTACCAAGGGTGACAAAGGGAGACTCTGGCTCAAAAAAACAAAACAAAACAAGACTTCACAACCCTAGTCCTATATTCAACATGATGTAGATGTGAGGCAGTGCTTTTCAACTCTGGTAGCCAATATACTTTTTATAAAACTCTGGCCCAGGCACAGTCTGTTAAATTTTAGATCATGGAATTTCCTGCCAAATTCTGCCAGTCAACAACAACAGCTACAAAAGGCACATACAGTAGTTTTCCCATGGCCGTGGGCTCTGCACCCATGGATTCAGTGAACTGCGATTCAGAAATATTCAGGAAAATGAAAAAGGATCCTTGCATTTGTACTGAACATGCATAGACTCCTTTTTCTTAGCATTATTCCCTAAACATACAGTGGAACAACCCTTTATGTAACATTCACATCGTACTCGTTGTTACAAGTAATCCAGGGATGATTTAAGGTATTTAGAAGGATGTGCTTGGGTTATAAGCAAATGCTATGCTACTTTATACAAGGGACTTGAGCATTCAGGATTTGGGTATGTGTGGGCTCTGAAACCACCCTCCACGGATACCAAACGATGACTGCATTCCATGATGGTCTGTTGGCTGAAAGACCTTCTGTGTGCAATTCAGACTGAGATGCATACAGCAGGCATCTCCGTGGTGTGTGCCCATGTGTGTGTGTATTTACATGTGCCCAGAGGCTCACTGCATCTGCACATACATAAGATCCTGGGAAGACCATGCTCTCAACTTGCCAAATCAGCACATTTTATTGAATGATAAAGTGGGTCATTTGGTGAATCTATTCTCAGCTCAATCTGCTCTGAGACAGCACAGAGTCACACTCTAACATGCTGTTTCACCATAGAGTTTTCCAGCACTCCTCTGTGAGGCTGTGCTAACGGTACATCCAGATGCACATCGATGCTTGATAACAGCATCATCGTTACTGGCCTCCAGAAGCCAATGAACACCCACTGTGCCAGGCATTTTGGTGAGCATTTTGCATTCAAAGTTTATATCACACAAGAATTCTAAAAGAAAGGCATTCGCACAATGCCCAGTGTATAGCTGAGGACGCTGGCACTTAGAACAGGTAAGTGGCTTGCCCAGGGTCATACAGCTGCTGTAAGTCGATGGGTCTGGTCTTCCAGTCTAGACTCTTCCTTATGTTTCTGACCACACCTGGCCATAGATGGATGTCACTCTGGCTCAGATTTTGCTCTATAGCTCTCCTTGCCCCATCAGTCTTTTTCAACAGGGAACTGGTTGTTGTTTGCTGCCCATGGACTTGAGAATAGATGGCTCCCAGAAATTCTTCAGATGGCCACGAGTTCCACCACCTTGAAATGTCAAAGCAGAAAAATTCAAGCCCAGGGGCCTTGGGTGCCAGTGAGTCAGGTGGCATTTTTTTACCCAATCAGATGAGGTCAGGGATAGAATGTGAAACCTCTGAGCCTCAGAGTGACAGTCCCATTGATTGAGCACCTTCTATATTTCAGGCCCTAGATTCCTGACTTGAAGTAGGTTTCCGTGGCACCCCTGTGACAAGGATACTATCTTACCCCCATTTCACAGATGAGTAAACTGAATCTCGGGCGAATAAAGTAACTCTGTCCTTCAGTGTACGATCTCAAAGTCAGAATTTGAGTCCCTATCTGTCTGGCTGTACAGTGTGAATTCTATTCTATATACTGTGTGCTAAGAGGAAAAAAAATTAGGAGGCATTATTTTTCTTTTTAACTTCAAAGGCGATTTTGAAAAAGAAGAGTGAGAAGGATGATCACCCTATGATTAAAATTTATCATAATAAATTTTACTCTTTTACAAAATAGTTTTGTCTTGTTATAAGAAGCAACAAATAAATAGATCAAGGAAGTGAAACAGCTGTGCCTGTGTGTGTAGTTAAAACACAAAAGATGCATCTAAACCATTGAAGAAAGGAAGATTCTGTTGACAAATTCTGTTAAATTCGGTTATTAAAAAAAATTAAGTTAGCATCTCATATTAAATACTAACAAATTCTAGATGCATTGAAGATTTAAATGCAAAAATCATAAAAATGAAGACAGGGTAAGTGAAGAATTAAGTCAGATGTCTAAGGAAAATCCAAAGAAAGAAGAAAAAGAAGACTATTTTAAACTTGATTAAATTTCATCTACAAATAAAATATTATGCATGTACAAATACAAATATAATTGAAAGGTAATAGATCAGTATGAAAGAAATTTTGTCACAGATATGACAAAGGTGTAAATAGGTATGAAATAGATATGACACAAAGATGTAAACAGGTATGAAAACTGATGAAGGAAAACACCTATATTCATGGAAAACAAGGTATAGAAAGAAAAAAAGACCCCAGATAACTCAAAGGCGAAGGAATAAAAATAGCTATAAATAAAAATATGGAAAAATGTTTGAGTATAAAGATATAAACACAAGGTATTAAAACAATATGATATCATTATATTTGGCTATCAAAGGTCTATAAAATGAATAGTTTATATAAGGCAGTTATGGTAAAACTGGGTATCTTCTGTGGTATTTGTGGTGGTAAAGTTAATTTAATCTTTCTAAAAAGAATAATATTGAGTTTTAAAGTCATATTTTAATGTACAATCCAATTTATTAAAATATATACTACAGATATAATCAGAGATTGGAAGAGTCATGTATGGAAATGTTTGGCCTAGTATTACCTATGATTAAAAAAATGAAGATTTATGATTAAAAATGCAGCCCTTTCAAAAATAATCTTTGGATAATAGTGAATTATAGTGCTAGGTGGCAAAATACAGGCTATATACCCGTGTAAGTAACATATGATATCCGTCTTGTAAAACACTCAAAAATAAGTAGGCTACAATATTCTGCAAAGTAGTAACAGTGATGAGTGATATTCAGTTTCTTATTTATTCTCTTCTTTAAATATCAGGCTATTTCTATAACAAAAGCTATATTTTAAAGCAAATATGGACAGATTAGTCTCTACTGGAAGAAGCCCTGATTGTAAGCTGTTACTACTAAAGAGAGGACTTGAGACTGAGGTTGTAGAGTGACTGCCAAAGGGATGGTCATCTCAGTGACTTGTTGCCACAAGGCAGGTGGCAGACTAGAGGCAGTTCGGGAATGAGATGGGATTATCAGACAGGTGAGGTGCTGGAGACACTGAGGAGGGAACACCACATTGTCTTATAGCTTCCATTCATTACAATTCATGCCACAGATATAATCAGCTCTGTAGAATTCATACTACAGATATAATTACAGCTCTGCTTCCCTGGAGACCCTGAGCTCTGGCTGCACTGGCTCCCAGCAGAGTCATGAGAACCAAGCAATACTGATACCAATCCATCAGCTACTGGGCCCCCCAGTGAAATCAGTTGCTCTGAATACAAAACAATCCACACACCAAAAGACTCCTCGGCCAGCTCAGGAAAAACTGGCTGGAGGGCTGGGAGCTTCTGTGGGGTTCCTATCTGCATCCACCCTGCTCATCTTCAACAGATGCCCATTGCCCTAGGCAACTCACTGGGAGCCCCTGCTGGAAGTGAGACCACTTTGCTGGGTGTCTGTGTCCCATGACCTTGTGAAGGTCTAGTGAGGTAGGTAGACGACATAGACGTGCATTTTACAGCACTGGTTGGAAGGAAACAGCACCCAAATATGAGCTTTTATGCTCTTCTGTTATAGGCAGCTATCTGGGGATTATTGGCCGAAGTAAGGAATTGGCATGAAAGAGTTTGCGACTGTCTGCCACAGCGCACCATCAAGGTTAAATACTGCTAGTTATTGTCACTACTGTCACTGCTACACTGGTCGCCTCTGCTACTATCGCAGTACCACCAGTACCGTTGCTATGGTGCTCCTTTTCACAGTGTCGGTGAATCACGCTGTCGCTGTTACTGCTGCTGTTGCCACCTTTGCAACCACTATTCCTGCTATTGCTGCCACTGCTGCTGTCACAACCACTATTGCTGCTACTTTGACCACCAACTACTACCGACTATCCTCTAAGCAACCGTGTGCATTCACGGCAACAACACATTCCAGAATTAGGGGAAATAATCATGATTTGAGTTATACTGTTTTATCACCTTCAAAAGTCCTCTCTCAACAGACTAGGCACCTGTTGGTGCAGAAAACATTTGTACCCGTAACCCAACCCCTTGTTGAGTGAAGCGGTAATGCGGAGGGCTGAGGGCATCTGCATCAGGCTTCAGTGGGGACACTATGCATGTTAGTAACCTCCCCCCCCAAATACTGCACACAGGAGTTAAAGGATGAGGAAATTGAGGGTCAGGGTGACATGCTGTTATGCTCAAGTTCACATCCAGGCAAGGCCCTCCTTCAGACAGAGTGCCACCAGGGCTCTTGTCATCAGCTAAGCTACCAGTTCAGATGCTAGCATTTGTCAGTCTCCTCATGGGAGGAGGTAGGTCTTGGAAGAAGCAGCTAAGCTGGTTCACCCAAATTTTCCTGACTCCAGCATTGCAGTCTTTGGTGGCAATTCTCTCCCCACCTCCAAGGGAGGATTCAGCAGCAGGTATGGGGCATTGCTGGGATGCTGTGCTCCTGAGGTGACCCCAAGCAGCCTGCCGGCCAAGAGGGGAACAAACGGGAGCTTCTCTGGGAGGAGGAAGCAGAAAGGCCAAGTGAGTATCGTGGGGCCTCAGGGCTCAAACACAAACAGGAAAGCGACTCCTGGCCCTGTGGGGCCTCTTGCTAGCAGGCCTGGTGTCCCCAAGGCACCCCCTCTTCCGTATGTGTTATTTTTGAACCAGCCCACGTGGTGCCTAAGTGCCTGCTGGATTAGATAGAGTCAAGGACGCCTTCCAGGCTGGTGTCTCCCAAGCGCCAGGGGTCAGGGGCTCCAGGGACAAGGCTATGGCGGGGCTCCAAATCACATCACCCTCCACCCCCAGACTTTGCTGAGGGCCCTGGAAAACAAAGGGAAGCAAGAAAAAGAGGGAACCACTCTTCCTCCCTGCCGCTCTCCAGCCGCATATGCAGCGGCCAGATCTGATGACCTTGGCAAAGCCGCTCCTGGACCAGAGAATCTTGCAAGCCTGGACTTTCTGGGGCCTGTGCTTTGGTGGGTGAACTGGTTTCCTGGGTTGGGAGGGATTCGCTTCCTTCCCCTTTGGGGCTCCTACCTCAACCCCACGGCACTGCCCCGGGCCTGGGCCAATCTTCAGTGACCATGACAAGCAGATCATGACAAACTTTAAGAAAGGAATTTCTGTGTGGTTGGTCTCCATGTAATTTAGACTCTGGGTGGCTTTTATCTCATAATCTGCAGAGCCCGTCCTATAGAAAATTATCCCACCACATGAGACATGGAGATTGTGTGTGTGCGAGCACACACGTGCACACGTGCAGTTGTGTACTCCTCTCTCCATTTCTATCTCACAACCACAGAAACAATGAAAATCAGTGAAAAAAAATTTAGGTGTTTTAAAAGCAGAACTGTGTCATGCACAATTTTGTGTTTCACTAGAGAAAGTTGCTCAGGTTGGTGACGTCAAAAATACTGACAACAGGAGAAAGGCAGATTCTTCTCAGGCTTTTAAAAGGATGAAGCACAAAGGCAGTCCCCACCGCACTACCTATGGCTGCCAGTACTATCCCCAGGACCTGGGAGACAGGCAAGCAAGGAAGCAAGAAGGGACTTGGAGTCACAGGGACCTGGGATCCAATCCCCTAGCCATGCAACATGCAAGCGACACAACCCTGGTCAATTCTGGGTTCTCATTTATCTCAGTAAAATGGGAAGGGCATCTGCACGGAGAGCTTGATGCTGAGACTACAATAACTGTTCGCAGGAGGTGCCCAGGGCAGACACACAGTGGGTGCTTGGCAATGTTGTATGATCACCAAGTGGCAGGCACTCCCTCCTTCCCATGGCATCTCGTGGGCAGGACAGAGAAGCACAACCACCACGTCAGGCCTTATTCCAAACCCCCCAGCTTTGGGAATAACATTCCTAAACTTGCACCAAGTCTCAATGGAGATGAGCAATTCCCAGACCCCCTTTGCTTGTACATAGGGAACCAGATGGCAAGAGACCCTTCCAGAGTTCACTCTTGGACTAAAAGATGAGAAAAGGTAATGGGAAGTTTTAAGAAGTCACAAAGCAGGCAGCATGATGTGGTCAACTCTAGGAGGAAAAAAGCCTGAATACTTAATAAAAGAATATACACAAAAATAAGAGAAATCATGATTTAGAGTCATGCTGTTCAATATGGTAGGAACTAGCTATACAAGGCTATTTAAATTTAATAAAAATGAGATATGATTAAACCTTCAGTTCCTCTGACACACTAGCCTCATTTCAAGTGCTTGATCGTTGTGCATAGCAGGTACAGGTGGCTCCTGTAATGGATAGCACAGAGCTAGAACATTGCATCACAGGAGAAAGTTTTATTGGATGGCCTTGATGGAGACATTAAGGGGATTCTGAGTGACTGCGAACTTTTATTTTCCTAAATAATAATAACTTTTCCTATAAAAAACTTATCAATAGGCAATGACAAATGTGAAAATACTAGTTTATGTATTGATAGTATGTATTATTTGCTTTCATATTTATAAACATATTAGTATTATTATACCATTACTACGCAAAAAATGGCCAACTTGAAATCACAGGAAGGGCTACCCTAGTACTAGGAGAAGCTAAGGTTCACACAGCATTTTCCACATGTGGCCATTGCTGATGTAAGCCTCATAAAAGTGGAAAGTTGTTCTGCACAAACTCAAACAACCACGGGCCAGGGACACTGGCTCCCTCAGGGCAAGACTGTGCCCTTCATCACCTCCCAAGAGGCCATATGGCATGCATTTTGCTTGTTTGTTTTCATTCTTGGCTCCTGGAATATTACATGTCAATATCCTTGCTAGTCTTTCCCTCCGTGGTTTTAAATCCCACCCTTAAATCAAGGCAAGAGAAAAAAGGAGAAAGGGCGACACACATATTACAAGGTATACCAGAAAGCTGGGAGCAATTTTGGATCTTAGCTGCCAACAAATCAAACTTGGAGAAGACACGTGGTATCTACATTTGGGGAGGATATACAACTGGACCAGCGCCATAAATGAGGGGCCCCACTACAAAATATAACACAAGGCCCCTGCTCAAAAAGTATTAAGAATTTTAATAAGGGAACAATAGAGCCTGGAAGCAAGTGTGGGACTCTTCTGAGCACCAAGCCTTGTGCTACTGCGCACATCGTATGCCCACAAAGCTGGCTCTGTTGCAGAACTTTTCACAGACTACTGAAAAATGGACATTCTAAAATCTACTGTTATTTATTTTTGTGTAAGTATCCCTGCAACCTCAACCCCCTAAGCATCTTCTTTTTTGGTCTATCTTTGTCTCATTCATTAAGTCTAAAGCATCTCTAGGTAACTTATTTTAAAATTTGGTATGTTCACAGAAGCAGAAAATAAAATGGTGGTTACAAGAGATCCGGGGATAGAGGGTTGGGGAGACACTGGTCAAAGGACACACCATGTCACTTAGACAGGAAGGAGAAAGTGAAGAGGTCTATTGTACCACATAGTGCCTGTACTCAACAAGGTATTCTATAATTGAAACTTCCCTAGACAATAGATTTTAAGTATTTTCACCACAGAAAGATAAGCACACGAGGTATGTATCATTAGCTTCATTTAATTGATTAACTAGTTGAATTAATTAGCCATTTCACAACATACTTCAAAACATACTGTATACCATAAATACATAATTTTTTGTTAACTAAAAATAAATAAAAATAAAGCTATTTCATTGGGGAAAAAATATAATTTGGTATAAATGCTGCCAACATCCACAAGTATTTAAAAAGACTGGATGGAGCACTAACACTAGATGTCCTTCATCGAAGGACAGAAAAATCCTATCATAGTGATTACATGTCTATGAGCACCTTATATAATCACCTGAGTCATCCCAAGTTAATTTAACTTTATATGAGAGTGCAAAATTTTAAGTTACATTGTTTTCACTTCCAAGGTAAAATTCAAGTTGTAGTTGAGCCCTTTACTCAGGGGGTGTGCTGAACACCCTCACATCATGCACATTAGGTGAGATCCCACCTATCGCCCTCCATCTCTCCACCCTTCTCCATCCTCTTCCCTCCTCCTTGCTAGCTATGTTTGTGCTTTATCATGTGGACATGTAATTGTTTATGTATTGGTTTAATATTTGTATTGAGTATACTGGATATTTTTTTCCATTCTTGAAATACTTTACTAAGAAGAACGTGTTATAACTCCATCAAGGTTAAACATAAAAGATATAAAGTCTTCACCTTTTCTTATGGCTGAATAGTATTCCATGGTACACATATGCCACAGTTTGTTGTCATTCAAGGGAAGATAGGAATTTACCAAGTCATCTCATTTTAAATGTTGCTTGGTAACCCAATTGAAAATCAAAATCAGTGAGAGAATTATTTTTTCTTCTCAGAGTGGGATGTTATAGACTTAATACTGAAACTACTTTGACAATTAGCTTTCTAATCATATACCCTAATTTATGCTATTTTCCATATGGGGTGGGGTGACTTGGGATGGGAAAAGATATAGAAAGTTTTGGCATGTTAGAAAATGTAGGTAATAATAAGACCGTTTTTAATATTCAAAGCAGTTTATGTACATTCTATATGTACATAAACTTCTAAAAATTATCAATATTCCATTTCATATAAGATTATGATGACGTTAGGAGAAACAATTTGGCTTACACTGGAACACGTTAACTCCATTTTTGAAAAAGGAAGAAACTAGTTGTGAACATGGTTGCTTATGCAAGTGATTTTCAACCAGTGTGCCATGAGAGGATCTTAGGTGTGCCAGGAGAAATTTTAAAGATTATTAAGTAAATTATTTTCAAAAGAAGTTCAAAGCACAGAAAGCATATTTTTTCAACTTTTTTTTTAATAAACATAATTTAAGTGTGCCCCTAAAGTCCCCTTGCTCAAAAAGTATTAAGAAAGGGACAGCAGAGCTTGAAACCCAGCATGGGACTCTCCTGAACACTGAGCCTTGTATAACTGCATATATCACATGCCCACAAAGCTGGCTCTGATGCAGAATTTTAACTTTCACAAACCACTGGGGAAAAAAAAATTGTGATTCTAATAGAAAATGGCAGACATTCCCAAATCTGCTATAATTATAGGTTCATGTTTGCCAGGAGATCAAAAATTTCAAAAAACACTGCCTTATACTTTTACTGGGCTCAGATGCCACACTGTCTGGCCCAAAGTGAGGCAAGGAGCTTATTTACTCTTTCTGCCTCAGTTTCTTCCTCTATAAAATGGGGAAGATAAGAGCACCTGGCTCATTTGCATTTGTGTGGCCTGAAGATAACAGGCACACAAAGTGCTTAACCCAGTGACCAGCCAAGGATTAGCATTATTATTGACAACTGCAGTGGGAATGATGGGCTTCTATGACATGCTTATGAATTGGATACTAATCAAGGAGGAATCTAGGTGTAGTTAGCATAATTTTCTGTACAGATCTTGGAACATACAATTTGACAATGGCATGTGCATGTCTGAGGGTGATGACACAGCAAGTGTTAATTCATGTCTATGTTGGGAAGTACAGGACACACATGGTCATATGAGTACCAGCTTTTTCTTTGAAAAGTTCCTTTCTGAAATCAGGTGTATGTATCCAGCATTATGGGAAAGACGATGGCACTGGTACAGAAGCATCCTCTGCTCCCAAACACACACACACACCCCTAGGCCTATAGCACACAGCCCTCCACACATGCACTTATGCACTCACCTTCACACACACACACACACACACACACCTAGAAACACACACCCCATCAAGACACGAACACCCTACACACATGCATCTATACACACACCCCACACGTACACACCTTTTCACACGTACACACAAACACACACAGAATCAGTTCACTGATGACTCACTTAAATGTTAAATTGTATTCTAAGACCATTTGAGTATCCAAATTTACACACACACACAACTTGATTTGGAATGCACACTCAAAAATACCTCTGCAGAAACTCCTAAAAATTAACTTTAAAGCCATTGAAATATAGTCCGTGTATTGCTATGCAGATGCAAAAATAGCTCCCTCTGGAATTGATAAAGCCTGATTCACTGTGAAAGATTATTTAAGATTCATCAGATCGACCTTGGATCAGAAGTTCAGTTGTTGATATCTTAAAGGCCTGTGCTATAAGAATGCTCTATATGTAAGACATTATATGGCAGAAATTCCAGAAATCAAATAAAAGTGGTTGTCTATGACTGATCTCTTCTCTCCCCATCTCCTTTATCCCAGACTGTTTTGGTTTATAATATACGTGTAAGAGAGAAAAAGAGAGATAATAGCATATATAGCATAAATACTTCGTTTCCTCAATAAATTCTTAACACACTAGCTCAGCAAAGAAACAGGTTCACAAAAACCTGAGATCAGTTGTGTTATTAAACATAGTATAGTTTGATAGAGAGGTTGTTTTCTATTTTAGATTTGATTTATCTGTCACTTTCTTTCCACATTTGATTTATTGGTCAATTTCTTTTCAAGATTTGATTTATTGGTCAATTTCTCTTCAAGATTTGATTAAAACACATTATATAAGTCTTTTCAGATCTATTTCTAAATATCATATATATTTCTAAGTATGGATGTTTAAAGTCTTTAATCATAAATGTTCTTGAATGTTCTTGATTGATGTCTGTTTTTTTCATTAGGCTTTTTTTTTAACACCAGGTAGTCATTTATTCTGTAATTGGAATCAACATAAACAAACCATAAAGTCCAATTGTGTAATGAATTACTCATACCTCAGCCTCAGAGAGAAAAGAAGCTTAAGACGTAACAAAGTAAAAACAGCTTTGTGTGTGGGAAAGGAGTTGAGGGTGGTGCACATTGGTTGGTCGTCAATCTCTGGGTTTATAGATGCATCAGAAAACAATTCCACAAGAAAAATTCTAGTATGACATCTTCCATGACCATTAATTAGGCTGTTGCTACATGGATGGTATTGATTATGGAGAGTCTTGTATCATTATGGAAAATGTTGTTTTATTTTAATAGGTCCATGCTGGTCTCTGTGCCGTCTCTCTTCCTCGAAACTTCTGGACAGGCTTCCACAAGGAGGCAATGGCCACCAGATACCTACCCGTGAGACGTGTGAACCATGACAGTACATTCAGCAGGATCTTGGGACACTAGGGGTCCTAGCGAGGGGAGGGTGGCAGGTACACCACAAGGTTGCCATCAGCATGGCAGAGTCAGTGAGTCTAGGGCTGAGGGTCTGGGAGCCAGAGAGCTCAGAACCATGTGTCCTCTTGTCCACACTTCCTAAGTCTCTTTGGACAAGAAGGCTGTTCACTAACTCCTTGTCAGTGTGCTGGAATGATGGCACCTTCTATATTAGGAGGCATTTTTTTTTTGTAGAAAAGGTATTTCCTCCCTGTTCTAGACAAACACTCTTTTAGTCTAGTTTCTTCACCTGTAAAACAAAGATATTGTTTTACAATATCCTTTAACTATCCCTTGCAACTAGTTATCCTTTAACTAGTTGTAAGGATTAAACAAGCTAATGTATGCAAAGTGCTGAGCCTAGTATTTGGGAGGTGGTAGCTCCTGAGATCTGTTTCAAAGGATCTCAGTGTTAGTGGGATATAGCTTCCTTGGAAAGAAGTATGGAGAATCCTCAAAGAACTCAAAATAGACCTTCCATTTGATCCTGCAATCCCATTACTAGGCATCTACCCAGAAGAATCATAAGGACATTCGAACTAGATTGTTTATTACAGCTCAATTTACAATTGCCTAGGTGTGGAAACAACTTAAATGCCCATTGACCCAGGAATGGATTAACAAACAGTGGTATATGTATACCATGGAACACTATTTAGCTATTAAAAATAACGAGGACTTTACATCTTTTGTATTAACCTGAATGGAGTTGAAACACATTCTTCTTCGTAAAGCATCACAAGACTGGCAAAACAAGTATCCAATGTTCAATACTATTATGAAGCCAGTTGATAAACCAATCCATGCCCACACAAGAGAAAAACACAATTCAAATTGGGAGGGGGAGGGGAGAAGGGAAGGGAAGAGGGGGTAGAGAGAGGAGAGAGAGGGGTTGGTGTGCTCCCAGTTAATAGGCACAATGTGAGGGTGTATATAGCATACCTCTTGGGTGTGAGACACAACTACAACAGGGACTCTACCTAACAAATGCAAACATTGTGACCTAATAGTTTGTACTCTTAATCTGAAGAACAAAACACACAAAAACGAATAATCCCAATGATAAACAAAGAGTGCCTGGTGGCATTTGCTGAGTAGTCGTGATGTGCAAAGTGTGTGTTGATGCATCGCATCGGTTCATTGAGCAGTGTAGCCCTATGGGTCTATGCTAGAACATCCTGTTTTCAGCTGGATAAACTGATGCAAGGCAAAATTGCCAGCTCCCGGGATGGAGCTGGGACACTCTGCAGCACGGCCTATTGCCTTTGGTGTTATGAGAAAGCTCCGAGATACTGTCTGTAACAGCACTTTGCTGCTCTAAGTTGCTCCACAACTGCAGGTCACTAATGTCAAATTCAAGGTGAGGAACTTGTGTGGTTTCAGCAAGGACTAAATTCATCGATTCTCTGCCCAGCTCTTGGGATGGCCAATGCAGCCCAGCTTCAATTACACTGGCCACGTCCCCAGTGTGGAAACCTCCTTTTCAGTTTGACACTCCCCTGAAAATGATCCCCTTTGGTTCCATTTTGTCTGTCTGAAGCCTGACACCAATTTGGGTCATCTTGCAGAATCTAAAAAAGTGTCCTGACAAAGTCTTGGCAGGAAAACTGAATCTCCTTCCCCTAGCAGCCCTGAATTCCACCAACCCAGAGGGCCGAAGGTCATAGTCCCCTCTGAATCTGTGGATGAAAATCCATCTCCAGACTGTTCCCTGGAAGGTGGTCACTCTATCAATCAAGGAGGACCTCAGAAAATGACAGCAAAGTAGCCAGTTCCATTTCAGGGGCTTAAGTTGCCATTAGCTGGGTCCCTCTGCATGAGGGATCAGTTCCACACTGGTGGCAGCACAAACTGAGACCAGAGAAGCTCCTTTCCTTTGCTGATCTTGCATATTCATCCATTCCAGCCATATCAGCCTCTTCTTGAGGTCACACTGTCCCCCAGTCTCTCAAACGCCATGAAGACAGGGGCAGAGACCCTTTGTCCCCCGCTGGCTCTGCAGAGCCTAATGCAAAGTGTTTGTTGATGCATCAGATCATTGAGCAGAGTAGCCTTGTGAGATCAAAGAATGCAATGGAGAATGTCCTATGTCCAGCAGGGGAAACTGACATGTCAGGGTGCTTTGTAGACACCCTGGCTTGATGAGTGGGAGACCATTTATCAAGTGCAACTATTAATATTATAACCAAGGGAATGATATAGGGAGAAAAGGGAGGAAACAAGAGGCAATAATGAAAATTTTTCAGGGGATTCAAGGAAACGGACACCCTCCGATAAGGATAAGGGGGGGCGGGAAGCCAGAGAGAGCCAAAGGGAGACAGAGAGCGCACATGGGAGTACACAACTCTGGGCTCACCACACCACTTTCCAGCTCAGCCTCTGCTCCCCTCTCTCCACTGTGTCAGCCAACTCACCATTACTCCTAGCTCTCTGATGCCTCTCATTGGTAGAAGCTTCCAGATCCCACTCTGAGGCAGCTCACATACAACCCGCAGAGATGGACACTCCCTGGGGTAATGCAGACACTATCTGGGCATTATGTCTCCGAAAGTGGACAGAATGAAGTGAGTAAGGGGCCACACTTGGCAAAAGGCATCACCCTCATGCTTGTGAGGAGCCACAGCCTGGAACAAACCCCCCACTTGTGGCTTCTCACACCCCACCATTGCCAATCTCACCACCTGCTATCACCCAGTTGGGCTGGGTAGGATTTTGTACCATCTTGCTAGAGGAAGAGTCTCTTTCTGTTAGCCTTCTGTAGTGTCAGGCACATACAAAGTTCTTTCTAAATGTCAGTTCCCAAAACATGATTACAAATAGAAGAGGAATACAAAGGTCTCCAGGAGAGGGTAGAGATGGCTCTGGACAGAAGTTCACCCTCAGAACTACAGCATGTGGGGCCATCTCAGAACTTCTCCACTGTGGAAGTGGACCTGCTCCTGCTGTAGATCCTCATGGCCCCACAGATAGCAGGGTCCCCAACGTGGTGAGTGACAAACACCTACTATTCACAGGTCCATTCCAGAAGCTGCCAGACTGAAACCCAAAATGTGCTGCCAAGTGCTTTACCCCTGTACCCTCCCTTGAGTGACCGCCATGTATGAGACCCCTGCTACTCAAAGAGGGATCAGTCGAGGAAGAGACAACCATGCAAGTGCCAGGTCTGCAACTGGTCCAGGACTGTCTGGAGAGTCAGACTCCCCATTTGGAGCCAGATGTACAAGCATTCATGATCCATCACAAAGCCAAGGAGCAAAGGACGGCCACGGCACTATTTTCAGTTTTGAAACAGGTCCCTGCATGGCCATTCCCTGATTCTATCTTTCATTTTCCTTCTTGAATTGCTTTTAGTTCAGAAGTGCTGGCTCCATATTAACTTAGGGAAACAACAATGGCTCACCCACACTGGGGTCCAAGCCTTCCCCTTTTTGAGGAGATTCCCAAATTAGCCCTGACAATTGCATGTGAGTAGAACATGGACCATTCTGTCTCCAGGACGTTTAGGGCAGAGATTAAAGCCCTCAATTCCTTTCTTGAAACTGCACTACTGTCCTGAATAACCCTCTTTCGTCAACCACCTGGGTCAAATCCCCACTTGATCCCTGTTCTTGTACAACCTAGGAGCTAAAAAAAATTTTAATTTTTTAAATTAAAATATATTTTATGTAACATGAAAACCATATAAAATTCAAACTCCAGTATCTATAAATAAAATGTATTCTACTTTATTTCTATATCATCTGTGGATGCTTTTGCAGTGAAGTGGCAAAATTGAGTGGTTGCAACAGACATTATAACCTGAAAAGCCAAAAACGCTTGCTCTCTAAGCCCTTTACAGAATAATTCACCAATCCTTGGACGTACGAGGGCTGGGCCTTAGCCTATCTTATCCTACCTCCTGCTTCAATACAGCTTTGCTGTTGTGTTTTTGATACACTGGCATTCTAAGGAAGATACACATTCAAAATGTTTGTAGGAAAAAACAAGTCCTTAGCTTTGTATAAAGACTTGCCCCAGTTAAACAGCCACTCTGTGGCATCCTGTTCTTGGGACAATGCTGGCTGCTCCCAGGAAACTATCCGGCTTCCTTGCTTTTCTGAGTTTTTTACACCTGCCACTCTCACTTCTGAAACCCTTCTCTGTCTATGGCTGCCTGGGAATCCCTTACCCTATAAACTAATGTTAAGTCTTGTCTCCTTTGGAATACTTTTCTCAATCCCTCAACAATAGGACTTCCTCCCAAGCTGGCCCCTCAGTGTTCAAGAGAGTCTAGCCTTTATCATTTGTTGTCATTACATAGATTGCCGGTTCTGTGTTCTTGGCACCTGGATTTGACTGTGGCCTCCACGCAGGCCATTTCTCTTTTCCTCCTTGTGGTTATGTTCAAAGTACTTAGCTTCAAGGCTGTTGCTCAACTGGGACACAGTAAATGTTGACCAGTAAGACAACGTAACTATAGTTTTGATGCTACTGTGAGCCCAATCTACCAGGCACCATTCTGCCACACCAATTCACTTGGGAACTATGGCAGGCAAATGTGACGAGGACCCCACACTTCCATAAAGGAAAGTTGAAAGTGCATAATTGTTTTGGATATAGATAAATAGGGTCCATTATTTCTAATCTGTTGACCTCTGGGACTCAATTATCCCATCTCTAAAATGGGCTATTAATATATTCAATCTGATGGAGTTAGGAACATTAAGTGAAGAAAACTAAGTGCCTGGCACATAGTAGGTGCTCAAAAATTGCCAGCTGCCATGCTGATGCTCTTCCTTGGCAATAGCTCTGGATCCCTTTTGAGGTACTCAGCCATTCTGCAAGGGACAGCATCCACCTCTTTCTTCCAGAGCACCAATTCTTTGGATCGTAAAAGAACTGCTGCACTGCCCCAGCAGTTGGCTGAATAGCCACAGAGGCGCTGGGTCCCTCTGAGTTCCTGGCCAGAGACAGAGGCCTTAAGGGGAGGGGCTGGTGTGAGCCCATCCTGAAGGTTCCTAGAACTTTATACCACTCCTGTTACAGAAGCCTTCTTTTGAGGCGGCTCAGACAGACAGCTTGGAGTCAGCTTGTGCTCAGAAAGCATCTTTGTTAAAGAGATGCCTCAGCACATTGTCTTGGCGACACCGCCTGTTGTCTCACCCAGAGCCCAGGTATCAGCGCCGTTGAAGTCAGCCCCATGAGAAAGCTGCCATGTCCCAGCCCTGTTCCCAACATCACCAGAGGCCTCCGAGGAGGCCCAGAGGAAGAAAGGAATTTCTGAGTGTTCTTTTCCCTGCCTTCTTGAAGGGGCATGTAGTGTGGCAGGCACGGAACATCATGGCTCTGCAGTTCTATTTCATTTGGCGATGAGAACTCCATTTCTTTGCATCTCCACCACTGCTTAATAGTAACAGCCAAAACAATAATAATGGCTAAGCGCCAATGATCACTTACTACGGGCTTACTGCACAAATAACTGTAGAAGGATTTCCTAATTTCCTCTCAACCACCCATAGGGTAGACACAAAAGTCTCTGTCATCCAGATGAGGAAACCGAGGATCCAAAAAGTGAGGGACTGACTCAAGCATTCCATTTCCATGAGTGCTGGTCTCTAGAGTCTTTCTTCCTAATCTGACCCTCACCCTTTGGGAAGGTAGAAGAACACGAGCCATAGCAGAGACGCTGAGATGGAGGGGAACTATCTTAAGGGAATTTCAGGGCTGATGGGAAAAGCTACAAAAGATTAGTACTTTAAGGCATTTCAAAAAAATATGTAACAAGATAGAGGACAAGTACACAACACAGGTGGAGGAAGTTTACAAATGTGTGAGGTCCCCTTCGGTAGGACCCACTGACTCTTGGGATATTCCCTAAAAGGGCAATTCCTGAGCTCAGCCCCAGTTCTAAAGACCCAGAATTCATTCTCAAGATGGGCCCAAAAAAGGAACTTCAGGACGAGCTCCTACAAGTGAGACTTTTATACCCTAGAATTTGAAAACTGAAATGAACTCCTCCCTCAGTTTCTTGCAGCCTCCCTGTCGGCTGGCAGGTGCCACGCAGACACTGACTCCATGTGCTCCTTTGTGTTGCTGCCCTCTGGACCCTCGCTCTTATCACCACATTGTGATTCAAAGGAAGTGCCCTGCTGCAGGGCAGGGTGGAACCTGGCATTCCCAGGGGTTACAACCCAGAAACACGGGGGAGTGAAGTCTGGGGAAAGGAACTTTTGAATCAGAGGTGATGGGATGGAAGAGGGCTGGCAGATAAACTCCCTCTCTGATTGTCCCTCTGAAGGACTGTTCTAAGGCTCTGAATGGAAATCAACCAATGGCTATGTCTACTTTTGAGCTATGATGCAATGGCCAGCTTGGTACTGTGTCACTTTTTATTTGCTTCCATCATTCTCTCTTTCACTTCCCTGTACCCTAACCCATGCTACCCCTGTATTTCAATTCCCAGTAAATGACTAATGTGTAATGCTTGCCTCAAGCTCTGGTTTCTCAAGATTCCAGGCTAATATAAGAACAAACTCTTACACAGTTTATAGTTAAAGGCTATATAATTCTACAGGTTACATCTGAAACTTCTGGAACACACTCAATGCCAATTGATGCCTGGCCCCTTCCTACCTCTGAACAGTGTTGTGCTCTTAAATATTTAATGACCAGCTCTCCAAGACAGAAAATAAGCCCTGATTTTCAGTGTTTACCAATTTCTGTGGTGTAAATACTCCCACTATGGCTTATTTTAAGCTGCGAGTGTGATAACTTACAGAAGAATTGGGAAGAAATGTCAGGCTGAGTATCCAAACACAGGATGAGTATCCCTAATCAGAACATCCTAAATCCCAAATGCTCCCAAAGTGAAACTTTTTTAGTACTGACATGACGCTCAAAGGAAAGGCTCATAGGAGTATTTCAGTTTGGGGTTTTCAGATTAAGGATGCTCAACTGATAATTATATTGCAAATATTCCGCAATCTGAAAAAATTAGAAGTCCAAAACACTCTGGTCTCAAGCATTTGGGATATGAGACACTCACTCAAACAGATAAATTCAGATATGTTATAAATAACATCAAAGGCATAAGTAGTAAAATGTAGCAAAAATAATTAGGAAGTAACAATATTCTTTATTAGTTTTATTTAGAATTTAGTATAGTTATAATTTTATATAATTTTAAACACTGGCCATTTAACAATTATCTTGCAAAATTCTGTAAAATTTGAAAGACTGTACAAACCAGTATAATAAACCACCCCTGCCTCTGAGCTGGTTAATAGCAAATACAGCTTATAACCTTAGACCCTTCATTATAATACACCAGGTTTTTTTGAATGTTCTCATCTCCCTTTGAATACTCAGGAAATGCCTATTCAGCTTTTACCCCTTAAGCTGTCTCCTCAAAGCATGTCCTGAGCATCCACAAGTTTTGCCATGATTTGGTTTAGCATATTTATTATTAATAGTTATAGTGGGTTTCTGCTTTCTGTGATCCCCAGCTATTACTGCCTGAACCCTCAGAAGCAGATTATAAGCTGAGAGATCTCTTAAGAGAAGACTCCAGAATTAGTTGGTAAAATTTTGTGATCAATTCAACCATTATATTAACAGAAATTGTGGGGGCAAGGGTTGAGCAAGGAGAGTCAGTCCCTGCAGAACCTTTTAAAATGTCTCTCTCATCCTATATACAGTTGGCATGTTCACATTTCAGCTATATGACTTTAACTATGTTAAATACTATCTCCTTGTGCCTCACTTTACTCATCTGAAAAATGGGAATAATGGATAATAACCACACACAGGATTGTTTTAAGAACTTAACATGTGAAGAGCTTAGAACATTATTTAGAACAGAAAGAAAGCTATCTGTCAGTGCCAGCTATGTTGGGGATTTTCCATTATGGGTTTTCTGCCATCCTTATACACACACAGGCTGTTTTTGGCCATTGGTCCCTTTCCACAGATTTCAGCCAGTAAGATTTTTTTTTCAATTCAATTCCATTGCTATTGCCAGTTATATCGACACTTGGGCTGCTGGGGAAGAACTAAGAAAGACTTTTCTGCCAAGGTAATTTCCCAAAGTTTCTGTTTTTGGAGGAGAAAATTAGACAATGGCCAAGATCAGCAGTTTGAGGGTGGAGGAGGAGAAAATGGGCTTCTCCTTGCCAACAATCTTGTCACAGAATTTTCCAGGCTCTCAGGTGCAAGAGGGGAGCAAAAACTGCCCTGTCCACGATGAAGAGGAAGAAAGAGAACCCCTAATAGAGTCGGCCCAAATGCAGAGTACAAAGAGACTAAGGTTTTTTGGTTGTGGGCACTAGCTATGACCTGCAACTTGTATCTGCTGTTTAGCAATTATGTGATTGTGGACACAATGCCTCTAAGAGCCAGCAGCCAACACTTAGCGTGCTGCAAAGATTAAGTGGGACAATCTATGTTACAACTGAATAAGATCAATTTAATAATGCTAGGTACCATTTCAAAGACAGAGCATGTGTCATTTTTTACTTATTCAACCGGTATGTATTAAATGCACAGTCCATGCACATGCCTACTGTTCTCTCAGAGGTGAGGACACAGGGTAAGAAAAATTCAGATAACTGAGTGTTATGAAAGAGACATGTGGGTACCATGGGGTCCTAAATCTGAGGCTCAAGATCTAATTTGGGCAGTAAGCAAAGGCTTCCACCCTACTGGCTCTTCAAGGCAGGGCAGTGAATGTCTGCCGTGGTGATGGAAATGGTTCAGGGGCAGCCCAGTGGCCTCTGTTGCCCACGTCCGGGTGTCAGAATGTGGCACCTGTCCTGGAACCTGAGCACTGCCCCGAGCAAGCCAGCAGGAGAGCATCACAGCCAAAGCACCTTACAGTTGCAGAGATGTTGTTGGTTTGTTTGGGGGTGTGGGGACATTTTCTCAGCACAATTTGTTGTCAGAAACAGCCAGAAAAAGGTGTGAAGGGGAAATGTGTCCATTCATACTTGAACTAGACTATACTGAGAGAATGCACCAGAACTATGAACGAAAAATAAAAAAAAGGAAGGAAGGAAAGGAGAAAGGGAAGAAGGATGGAGGAAGAGTGGGAGATCCAATCAACTCACATTCAAGGCAATGTTGTGATATAAAGTTGCATTTTCCTCTTTATGGCTAACTGCATTCATTAGATTTGTCACTTCAAATGATCATAGTTCAATCCTCTACTTCTTTACATTAAAACGAAAAGCAATATTAGAACAGATTTTCTATCATTGTTTATTTTATCACTTAAGGGAGAAGGGAATATTGGGGCCAAATTCTCTGTGGATCAGCTCCATTATACAGAAAGAGTAACATATGTGGGCTGTGACCCTGGAAGAATCCACACAGAATGGATAGAGCAGCAGTCTCAACCCGTGGGTCATGACCCCTTTGGGGACCGAATGACCCTTTCACAGGGGTCACCTAAGACCATCCTGCATATCAGATATTTACATTGCGATTCATAACAGTAGCAAAATTATAGTTATGAAGTAGCAGTGAAAATAATTTTATGGTTGGGGGTCACCAAAACATGAGGAACTATGTTAAAGGGTCACGGCATTAGAAAGGTTGAAAACCCCTGGGATAGATAATTTCCACTAAAAGTTGAAGTAGAGTCCACACCCTGTGGACACACCACTGCGTAACGTGGACACTCTCTGTCTTCCTAAGTCATACCACCCAGTTGGGGTTAAATTCAAGAGTCCAGTGGTTTTCTTTAGGAAAACAAACACACCAACCATCTCCCCTGTGATTTCAGGATTTTTAACCTGGTTCTCCTGCTTGTAATAGGGGCTTCTTGGGAAGATTTTTAACTTTGAGAGATGATCACAGGGTGACCAATGCTTCCTTTCTCTGAAGGAAAGCAAATTATTCAGTTTATCCTTGACTGGACACATGAACTTCTCTCCTGAACCAAAGGAAACACCACAAAAACCCCTACCCAGGGTGTGTCTTTTCAATCTCGCCTGGTTTGCTGTGGGTTTGTCTGGGAGCTGAGGACGTTGATCTAATTGCTATTTGAAAAAACCACAACACAACTCAATGAACACAAGTGTTGAGACTGAGGACACTGGCCGTGGTTTGAGAAGGTTTAACTATTAACCAAGCTGCACCAGCAAAAAGACAGCCCACGGAGGCCGTTGGATTCCAGTGACTGGAGGTTTGTGTATGTGCTAAACACTCTCATTTGAACAAAACAAGGTTAAAAGCAGGTAGTGGTTAGGGTTAGGATGACCACTTGAATCATCCTGACCATCCACCTAGGGGACCTGAAAGCAGCATACATCCCTACCTGTTTCCCCCCATCCCCATCAATAGGAAATAAGTATCAGACAATTAAAGAGCTTGAGTCTTCTACTGTTTTATTGACTTATCACTGCAGATAAATTGACTATAATTTACTTCAAGAGTAAATTACTAGATGTTCATAAAAAAAACTGTTGTACATTACTGTCTCTAATTAACATGTTAAACATGATTCCATTTTTAAATTGAAGAAGCCAATGGAAATGAAAAACGCTGATGGTGCTTCATCTGGCTCTAATGTTTCTTCCCTCCCTCTCACATCAGCGTATCGTCTGGCTATCTGACGGGCAGGCAGCATGAAGGTGAATGCAGGTTTCCTGCCATATCACCGTCTGGGTTGTGTTGGTTCTGTTGCCTTGTGTGCCTATGTGCCCTATGTCTACGTCCCTAGCAGTATTCCTCAGTGAAATTCCCCGAGCAATCACACATCGCTTTAGACATTCTGTTGGTTACATCAAAGACACCAAAAGCACTTGAAAGGATCAGGGAGATAGGAGAAGAACATATGAGCCTCCATCTGGACAATTTGAGTAAATTTGAACCAACATCATGCTGACAACAGAGATACAAGCAAGCAAAAACGAAGCAAAGAATAAAAGATGACCTGAGCTGTTTTGTTTTTCCGCAAACATGTGGAAGATGCTGAAATTGTCTGGGAAATATCATGTCTATGTGTGTCACAAGGTTGTGCCGATGACTTCTAGTATTTGGGAAACAGCAAATTCACAAAGGGGATTTTCTTCAATCCCTCTTGCCCACCTACACGCAGATTCTCCAGAAGAAAGCCAATTGTAATTAAAAAAAAAAAAAAAAACCCTCCAAGGCAATTTTATCTATCAAGGAAGATTTACACACAACAAGAGTCAAGAAGAGATGAGAAGTTGGCACCTAGTGCCGAAAGGCTCCTTCCTACTCTTCTGAAACCCATTTCCTTGTTCACAACCTTTTACTCTCCTTAGGTGGCCCGACTCCCCTTCAGATTCCCCTGTGATAGGAGATAAAAACTTCTGGGTCTCACGTAGGTAGTGGGTGCTCACTTACCGTCCATGTGATGCCTTCCTGCATGTGAATAAGATATGTATGCCTTTCCTCCAGTTAACCTGCCTATGGCCAGTTTATTTAAAACTCAAACCTCCAGCAAAGAGGTAGGGAGCAGTTCTGCTGCACATACGCCATTTTGGGGAGAAAATTAAAAAATATTCTCTAAACCACAAGAAAATCAGAACCATTCTCTACAATGTTCAGAATGAAGACCAGTGGATTGAGAAAAGAGGAGGTGGTAAGTTTGAGAGCTAAAGAGAGTCACCTCCAAAGCTAGGACTCACCAGAGGAACTATGTGCCTTCATTTGTCTCCATTTCATTTATTTAGAAAACAGTTGTTGGGAGCCTGCAGTATGCCAGGCCCCAACCTAAGTACGAGGGAGCTAAGAGTGGATACAACATGAGCCATTTATCCCCAAGCTCACAATTCTCTGGCCGGCTTACACCTTCTTGTCCTCAGCCTCCCAACACATTCTCTGCTCTGCCCGGCAAACATTTTCCATTGTCCCACCTTAAATACTCACGTTTACATGATAATAACTCCTAAAATTCAGACCAAATCAGATCACAGCAATTGTGATGAATTATTTGTGTAAAGTCCATCTACACCAATGGATTGTGAAGCTACAGGTGGGCAGGGACAAAGCTTGTTTGGGGCTCATCTACATTCCCTGTGTCCCACTGCCTCACACAACAGTTTTTTCATGGGTGATGTGTCAGAAGAATGAATGGACGGAAGGGTGAGTTAACCACTAAGTGTCCTTCATACCCAGCTCCAGGACCTAAGAGCTAGAGACACAGTTCTCAGCCCTCAGAGGGAAAGTCCCTTTTATAAGTTTGAAGGCCCATTGTCTAACCAAGAACAAAACATTTTTCAACATCATTCGTACTGTGGATGCCAACTAATACCACCACATGTTTCTCAGCCTCCTTTCTGAGCACAGACTTAAGGAGGCAGATTTCTTAACATTTGAAGAACTTGGACAACAGACTCAAATGTCAGGTATTGTCCATACATCTCCCGCTTTGGAGAGGGGCCCTACCACCACCACAAAGCTGCTCTCCAGGGCTCTGCCCCAGGACTGCCCTTGCAGAAGATGAAGAGGAAACACCAGTATGTGCAGCTGGTCCTATGACCTTCAAACTTGCCCCTCTCTATCCAGGCCCCTTCCCAGGTCTAGAAAATAGAATAGACCTCTTTTTTTTAGATCAACTCAAATCAAAACTGAAACTTAAACCAAAAACCTTCAGCCTCTTATTTTAAATTCAAATGTGTTCACCATACAGGAGATTATCTGCCCTTTTCTTCTACCATAATCAGCAAATATTAAGTCTCTATTATGTCTACTGCATCACGACTACACTGTATACTCTTGAAACAGTGCAGCTCATCCTCTGGTCCATAAAGCATTGGGTTTTCCAGAAACCAGAAAAAGCCAGATCTCAAATTCATCAGTAGAAGTTTTCAACCAGATAACTCACGTACCTCCTAACCTCTAGAGCTTCATGCACTGTCCACGGTGGGAGCCACTGGCCATGCATGGTTCCAGAACGCTTGAAACGTGGCCATTGTGCCTGAGAAAATGAATTATTAGTTGTATTTGATTCTAACTACTTTATGTTTAAATTTTAAAACTGAAGCAGCATAAATTACTTTTGTTAAATACACCCTTATGGCTTTGGTCAGACTTTCATTTTATGTTAACCTTGTTGAACATTCAGCATTCAGAGTAGAGGCACATCAAATTCAGATACCCATCAAACTTGCTACAAGAATAAGATTTGTGAGGGCAGCGCCTGTGGCTCAGCGAGTAGGGCACCGACCCCATATACCGAGGGCTGCAGATTCAAACCCGGCCCCGGCCGAACTGCATCAAAAATTAGCCAGGCGCTGTGGCGGGCGCCTGTAGTCCCAGCTACTTGGGAGGC
>CAUYON010010219.1:0-19092 GCA_963573935.1 Arctocebus calabarensis | reverse complement strand
GAGAACCAAGAGATGAACCCAGCTACTTACCGCTATTTGATCTTTGACAAGCCAGTTAAAAACATTCAGTGGGGAAAAGATTCCCTATTTAACAAATGGTGCTGGGTGAACTGGCTGGCAACCTATAGAAGACTGAAACTGGACCCACACCTTTCACCATTAACTAAGATAGACTCTCACTGGATCAAAGATTTAAACTTAAGACATGAAACTATAAAAATCCTAGAAGAAAGTGCAGGAAAAACTCGTAAAGGAATCGGCCTGGGTGAATTTTTTATGAGGAGGACTCCCCAGGCAATTGAAGCAGTATCAAAAATACACTACTGGGACCTGATCAAACTAAAAACCTTCTGCACTGCTAAGAACACAGTAAGTGTACCAGGCAGACAGCCCTCAGATTGGGAGAAAATATTTGCAGGTAATCCCTCTGACAAAGGTTTAATAACCAGAATCCACAGAGAACTCAAACATATTAGCAACAAAAGAACAAGTGATCCCATCTCAGGTTGGGAAAAGGACTTGAAGAGAAACTTCTCTAAGGAAGACAAGCGCACGGCCTACAAGCACATGAAAAAATGCTCATTATCCTTAATCATCAGAGAAATGCAAATCAAAACTACCTTGAGATATCATCTAACTCCAGTAAGATTAGCCCACATAACATGTTCAGCTATTTCTTTTCTTAGAGTTTCATAGTTCTCTTTATAGAGATCTTTCACATCCTTTGTTAGATAAACTCCCAAATATTTCATCTTCTTTGGTACTACTGTGAAAGAGATAGAGTCCTTGACTGTTTTTTTGGCTTGAATATTATTGGTATATATAAAGGCTATAGATTTATGGGCCAGAGATGCTGGCGTGGATGTGGAAAAAAGGGAACACTTCTACATTGCTGTTGGGAATGCAAACTAATATATGCCTTTTGGAAGGATGTTTGGAGAATACGTAGAGATCTAAAAATAGATCTGCCATTCGATCCTATAATTCCTTTACCCTAGGTATATATCCAGAAGACCAAAAATCACATCACAATAAAGATATCTGTACCAGAATGTTTATTGCAGCCCAATTCATAATTGCTAAGTCGTGGAAGAAGCCCAAGTGCCCATCGACCCACAAATGGATTAATAAACTGTGGTACATGTATACCATGGAATAATATGCAGCCTTAAAGAAAGATGGAGACTTTACCTCTTTTGTGTTTACATGGATGAAGGTGGAACATATTCTTCTCAGTAAAGTATCTCAAGAATGGAAGAAAAAGCATCCAATGTACTCAGCCCTACTATGAAGCTAATCTATAGCTTTCATATGAAGGGTAAAACCCAGTTATAGCACAAGAAATGGGGAAAGGGGCAAGGGAGGGGAGGGGTGGAGGAGGGTGGGTGGAGGGAGGGTGATTGGTGGGATCACACTTACGGTGCATCTTACAAGGGTACAAGTGAAAATTACTAAATGTAGAATATAAATGTCTTCATATAGTGATTAAAAGGCTATGTTAAATAGTTCAATGAAAATATTTCTGATTGTACATAAAGTCAGCACATTGTGCCCCATGATTGCACCAATGTACACAATTATGATTTAATAAAAACAAAAGAAATTGAAATAGAGAGTAAGAGAAATTAGACAGAAAGGAGAATGGCATTGTGTAAAGAAAAAATCTTATGTGGATAAATTTTGTCCTGAAACAGAATGGTTGTGTAAGAAAATGAAAGGCAAGGCAAAAGTTAAAGAAAGTTTAGAATGTTTATAGATTCCCTACTTATATTTCTAATAGGCTCAACTACCCTTTTCTTAGGTGACATAAAGAAGAATTTAATCCCAGCCTTATTCAAAGAATGAAAAGGTCTCACTTGACAAACTATTAATTTTTACCATTTGCCAAGTTAATCCCACATGCATTTTCAACAATTAAGAGCAAATCAGGCCTAAAATTTGAGAGTGAACGTTCTGATGCCAGGATGAGCTGTAAAGGTCACCATAGGTCACGAGTTGCTACACTTATTTAACCCCACACTGCTGAAAGATTTCAGGTCTGGGAAGGGATCAGCAAGGACACAATTTTTACACTGAGGGCCTGACTTACACAGTGTCGGGATTTACAATCAACATTGTTTCTATAATCAGGAATTTTAGTCAGTTAGTGTAACACACACTTTCCTTCATTCAAGCACATGTCATCCTCCAGTAAAACTCTATGATCAGGAGACAAAATTCAGAACTTTATGTCCTTTCTTTAGGAATTAAAGAAATACTTTCTTTAGAATTTCCACCAATTTGTTTCAGTGCCTGATGAACACTCTTTCAACATAATCAATGCCAATGTCATCATTATCCCTTCTTTTTGTTTCCCTCACTAACTCTTTCCAGCCAGCTGACCCATTTCTCTTCTCTTACCTAAGTGATTCCAGATGGACCAGGCCCTAGGATTGAACCTATACCCAGCAGGAAAAGTCTAAAAACCTTCCTGGCTACACACAGCGTGCCTTGAGTTGTGCAGGCTTTCTTAATAGCGGGGGCCTGAGGCAGCTGCCTGGCAAGCATGTGTGAGTCTCCTCCCATGCCCAGGACTCTTAGCTGGTTTTAGACCCCTGACTTTCCAAACTCCCAATACTCCTACTTCCTAACTCTTTCTCTATGTCATTACTGATAAGCCCAGCTTCCAGGCATGTGGACTTCAGAAGTAAGCTGATAGGGAAGGATGCACAATAAGAATGAGCAGGTGTGGGTTAAAAGACTACCTGCCTCAAGGTCTGCTATGAATGAGAACGATCAACAGTCCAAATATCAATGTCTCCAATGCAAACTAGATTAGTTCTAACAGTTACTAGGCAAGGGTCCAAGCTGATAGTTAGACTCCAGCAATGGGACTCTCCAGGTTAAGGTGATCCTTCTAGCTGGGCAACTGGTAGCACCATGATTCTAGAGCAGGCATCCTCAAACTTTTTAAACAGGGGGTCAATTCACTGTCCCTCAGACCATTAGAGGGCCGGACTATAGTTTTAAAAAAAAAAATTATGAACAAATTCCTATGCACACTGCACATATCTTATTTTGAAGTAAAAAACAAAACGGGAACAAATACAATTCACACCGAAGCATGTGGCCCGCGGGCCATAGTTTGAGGACCCCTGTTCTAGAGAAAGAGATGGCAAATCCTGGTCAGGATCAGCACTCAGGGAGGAAGACTTCCAAGAGTTTTCAGAAAATGAGGGATATGCTTTGGCATGATGAAATTCAAGGACCCAGTGACAGAAGAGGAATGCGTGTGGCCATGGCTCCCCTGGTCCCAGTCATGCCTAAGAACCTGAACCTACTGTCACCTAGTCTTAGCATTGACAAGTTAAGGCTAATTGCAGATTTGAAATGACAAATGAAGTATATTTAGTTTCAAAGAAAAGTCATGTTAATGGGTAGCACTGTCTATAACTAGAACATAGGACACAAACTCCCAACCCTCTCCTGTCACACATATCCCCCTCTGGGAAGCCAGTCTACACTAGTCCTTTCCAGACTGGAAATAAGAATGAGCAGGCGTGGGTAATTCCATCTACACCAAGCCCCTCCTCAGTCAGTCAGCCTATATCAACCCTTCCCCAGCCAGTATACAGTGTTCCCCCTGAATCATCTATCCCCACTGTATTTACTTTATCATGAGTTTCAGCAAACATACATCAAAATGCTTTGTGTGTTCAGGCCTCAAAGAACTTACAATCTAATTATACAATTTATCTTTTTTTGGCTGGTCAAGTGAAGCATAATTACACACTTAAAGATGGATTTATGAGCATATCATGATGACACACACTTCTATTTATTTCTAGTATCTGGCTATTTTACATAGCCAATGTCTATAACACTAAAGGGTAGATTCCCTAGGGAGAGAGCCATACCTTCTATGGCGTTTGCATTCATACCATCCTACCCTGTTGCAGTTCACTTGTACTCGGCAATGAGGGATAGATGCACAGACGGATGACTGGATGAGTGGACGGGTGGGTGGGACGCTGGGTGGATGGAGGTTGGTGGCCTTTTCCTTGTGTGGAGTCTTTTTGAAATGGAATTCAGAAACAACAGAGAGTCAGGCATAATAAAAAAAAACCTAGAATTCTACAGTTCAAAGTGACCTTAGAGATACCTGGTCATATTTCTCACTTCACAGATAAGGAAACCTCAGGGCCCAAGGAATTAGGTGACAAAATCCTAGGTCGAATCACTAGTAACAGATAATTATACAATTTGAGAATTAATGGAGATACTGCTGTCCTCAGCAATGTGGTATTGAAAAGAAAAGGATAAAACTTCAAATGGAGCTCATTGCATTAATTTGGATATACCAAGGTAAAATAACTGCGAAAGTATGACTGAGACTCATACAAGCTCAGTATGGCACAGCAAGTCTACTGCTGGAGTATTAATTTTGTGCCCATGATGAGGTTAAAGGAAAGAGGAGAGGGAGGTCACCTGGGCAGGGTAGAGAGTAATGAGTGGCATGTTTTTGTTTGGACTTCTACTTTCTTTTGATTCATTTTTTAAAACACAGCCACCACTTCTCCCCCCATCCCCCCACCGCCACCCACCATACACATACATACACATACCACTTTGACATACTGATCAGCAGATAAATACAAAGAAAAAACCCACTTCCCTCCAGACTGTTGCATGGAGAATGAAGGATCATCAGCATTTGCATCTTAAGTTGGCTTAATTAGATTGCTTTCCTCTTAAAAATAGACTGAGATGGAAGGAGTGACAGAAGTGATTTGGGAGCACGAGGCATTGAAAGTGTGCAGGCCTGCAGGGAGGAGACAGTGGGAGCTCTGGACAAACCAGAAAGCCCATGGGAGATGGAAGAGCTGGTGGGAGCAGGCCATCGGAGGCAGAAAAGGTGCAATAAAGACTAAATAGGACCAAAACAAACTTCATCACCTTTGCAACAGGGCCAAGGGTCAACCTGGCCCTGGGCTCTTATACAGCCCCAGGGACAGAGCACACTTGTCCAAGATGACCTGCCCTGACACTGGCATTAGAAAGGCATTCCCCTTTAACCCCACCCTTCATACTGCACCCTATCCCTAAGCACTTAAATCCTATTCCCTGCGGCCCTTTCTCTTTTAAAAGTCATTTTAAATTCTAAATATTTTCAAATAGAACTTGAACTGCAACTATTCCTGTAGACCTAATCTTTTGCTGTCAGCAAGTTCAGAGGGAAAAAAAATCAATAAAGGGATTAGCTGCGAGTGACATGTGTATTATAGCAGCGGCACATTGCCTCCTCGCTGGAGGACTTGCCTGCTGACTAATATTACACAACCATTTCCAATGATGACTTTTCATCAGAAAACCGCCTTACCTTCTGTCCCCCAAAAGAAAAGGAAAAAAATTAATTAATCCAAAAAGGCCTTTTTTCCCAAAATGTATCCATTTTTCCATTTGGCAAATTCTGCCACTACTTTGTCTAAATTATTATTAACTCTCAGAACAGGTATTAGTTTTTATGACTTTCTGATATTAATCTAGCCCTTAACCAAGAAACCAAATTCTTAAACTATTGGGGAGCTAGGCTGCAGCAGGGTATGTTCTTCCAAATGTCAAAGAAGCTATGCAAGTACTAACAAGTATATCTAGACTTTCAGCTTTCTAGTCTGAAGTCTTAATCTTTAGACCAGTGGTTTCCAGTTTGACCTCAGGGCTGGCCATGAACTCAGTAGATCTCTTGCAGCACAGTTAACCTAAGGTCATGTACACAGCAACCTCAACTGAGCAAAAGCCAGGCGAGAATCCAAAAGTAAGTGAAAAGGAGCTTCAGAGCAAGGCCAATCCTGTTCACAGAAAGTTCTTTATTCCTAGGAAAGTCACTCGGACCTACTCAGAGCCTGCTGCTGCTTCCTCTAGACAAAATTCTAGAAAAGCTAAATTATGTGATTTTTAAAGGCCACAGAAAATTATAAACGAAAAGACCTACTACTAAAGCTGGCAAACTGACAGCAGCCAAGAGGTTGTCAGCTGCCATCAAAACAGGACCTAAGATGAAGACATAAGACCTCCAAAGCCAGAACAACCTGGGGCCATTAGTGCAGGGGCCAGCAGCCCAATGACCCCCAAGCACGTAATTGCGCTGCAGCAAAACACAACACTTGACCTTAAGATGATGACAGTGTATCAGCAAAGATATCTTAACAACCGGAACAAGCCACTTAAGAGGGAAGAAAATTCGGCAATCAATTCTATAGTTACCTCCATTAAAATTGTTCTATGCTTTGTATAAGTTTTAACACAAAGTCTAAGTAAATCTGGAAACTTAAACTTCATGGTTCAATTCATACTTCAATGATTCTGGAAGAAATGATTAGGAATTATTACATTACAGGGGTCAGTGCTAACATGTTTATTCTTCTGTGTCTTCCCAGATGTGGAATTTCTTTCTGGTAACTGTTTTGCAAAAGAAAACCTCCACTAGAATCTCTTCAAAGCCTATTGTATCCATTCAGTCTGATAAGAAATGGTTTTGTGATGAGGACTTGACTGCTGAGGAAGGTGAAGAGGGGCCCTTCTAGGTGAGTTGGCACTGAACATATTGCCAGGCCCTGTTAACCCCACATAGGAAGTTAAGGAGAAAGAAAGGAATAGGGGTTATTTTGACGAGCCCCAAAACTTAATATGGGAATGGCTAATGTGTGATACAGATGGCACCAGTGCCCTTCCCACAACCATGACAAGCTTAGCCAATCAATCTAACACTAGTATAAGAATTCAGAATCCTTCCCTCAACAAAAATTCAGGCAACTGTTATATATTGGTTGAGGCAGAAATTCATAAGGAAATGATCCAGACCTACGTCTTTGTTCAGTGGCCTTAGATTGGATTTCTATACTGTCAGAGTTGCAAGTTTTTCACGTGAAGTGGGCTACCTTCTTTGGTGTCTCAACAGCTTCAATCCTGACCTCACAGGCCAACCTTTCAGGCTGAACTCAAATACCCGCTGCTCAATGAAGCCTTTCTTGAAGGAAGAGCAGTCAGGGAGTGAGTGACAGGTTCTGTTCTGTTTCCATAGCATTTCATATGTTATTTACTCAACTCAGTCAGGAAACATTTATGGAGTAGCTTTGTGTCAGGTATGATGCCTGCACTGTGGATACAAATTCACCCATGGCATGGTTCTTGTCCTCAAGGAGCTTACAGCCCAACTTGCAGTAATGACCTCTGTCTTGAGCTCTGTAAGGGAACAGCCTGTGTCATTTTCATTCCTGGATCCCCAGGGCCAAGTTCCATGTGCAGGAGTCTGGAAGACTTAGCTGGTCACCCTTGCGGATGTGCAATCTGCACTTCATTGTATTAATGTGAACACCTGTGCACACACATACACCACACACACAATACATCTGTGCAGATCTCATCTATGACGAAACCACAAGGAATAATTGAACTGGGGTTTAATGAGGGGAACAAGAGAAATAATTGAGAATGCTTACTGGGATGGAAGTGACACATGATTATATATAGCAAACCAGAAGTACTGCACCTTCACCACCAATAATCACGGGTTCCTCTCCCTTCGCCGGCATGGTCAGTAATTGTGTTTGTTCTCATCTACTCCTGTGGAGATTCATAAGGAAATGATCCAGATCCTGCTGCGTCTGCTCCTCAGGTTCTCCTCTGCCACATCCTGCAGTGCCGGAGGTAGCAGAGTCCTCGTCAGTTACTCCAGACAGGGGCTGCAACCAGACCTGCTCGGCGGGGTGTCACTGTCAGAGCTCCACATGCCCTGCAATTTACCTGGTTCTCTGTTCCAAGGACCCCTCCTCAGTCCTGTGTTCTCTACTGCACTGAGTGTCTAAGACCATCTTGTTGGTTTATTTTCTGGTGTGATAAATAACTTTCAGCTTAAATTCAAGCTGAAGAATATTCCTGACACTCCCCGTCACAGGCAGAGAGACACAGAGTCTGGTACTTTCCACGTAACATTATCAATATCCTCCATGGCAGCAGCAACTTGGGGTTCACTTCATAACTCACTGCCTAACTGCACTGGCATCTAACAGGCTCTCATTACACATTTGTTGAAAGAATGATTGAGATGAAATAAAATTAAAAATAAAAAATAAAAATAACTATGTCACGTTCACTGTGCTTTAAGTTGGAATCCTGGTTCTGATTCTGTAAACTTGAAGTATTTGCTTCAGTTTCCTCATCTATAAAAGAGCAATATGTAGCACCCACTCTTCTTCTTTGGGAAGAAGATGGACATGTGTATAAAACACCTACCACAGTGCCTGACTTACAGCAAGCACACTACCCATGGTCATAGTCATGGCCATAGTCATGGCACTAGCACATAGACAGTAGTCATCAAATACCTGTTGAAGGTGAATGCATAGAAACTCCAACAAGACTCCCTGCAGGAACACACTCCCCTTGCCTTCACACCACCCACATTCACACATGTCCACACTGCCTTAGTAATTGTTAACACTGTACCCACCACCCTGTCACAGACATCGTCCTCACCCTTGACTCTCCACTGTGACGCCACAGTCATCCCTTCTGTGTGGAAATCTGCATGCATCTCTCAGAAGGCAGCACAAGAGAGGGATACCCAGTAGGCATGGCCACGAATCCCTGCTTCAGAATAAGTTGTGCCTGTGGGTCTGGCCAAAACACAGTCCTGAAACACCAATGAGCAGAGTATTTTAAAGACCTAAATTCTAATCCTGTCTCCGTCACTCACCAGCTAAGTGATTGTGGACAAGTTACTTGAGCTCTCAGACTGTTTCCCAATCGGTAAAATGAAGCTCACGGTAGAGCCTACCTCATAGCACTATTACAGGGATAAAACGAGATTAATGCATGTAAAGCACCGAGACCACTGTCTCTTGTGTAGCTAAAAACTCTAAAGTACTAGTTATTTTTAAATCAACAAAAGACCTATATTGAGGAGCTAAGAGGAGATTAGAAGTCTACAAAGTGAGGTGTTACACTTCAAGCACTTATTTTATATTTAGAGAGAGAGAGTGTGTGTGTGTGTAAGAAGTCTGGACCTGCAACCACTGACCCACTCATATTTGTAATTAACCACAGGGTGAACTAGAAAATAAGGCACCATCTTCTTGATGGACAGAAGAATGTCACAGGACTTTGCAGTTTGGGGCCCAGCACAGGACCCATGATGGTGTGGCTGGAAGGGTACAACAGCAGTTAAATGAAGACCTGGCCCCCAGAGGCTGGTCTGTGATTCGTGTGGTCTGGGGCACTTCTAGACCTTCTCTTGTCACCATGTGTGTCTGTCCCTACCCCACTATCTCCACCCTGGTGGAACGATGCTGGGCACACCATCACTGAGCTCACAGTGCCAGGTCTGCAATGGGAACTTGGTAGCAGCCATTCTGGGGAGGATCATTCAGAGCAACATTGACAGGCCATCAATTCCACCATCAGTGATAGCTTTTGCATCATTTATAGAAAAATTCCATAAATTCTACTATGTGACCCTCTTAAGACGCCAGAAACAATTTATAGCTCCCTTTTACAGACGAACAATAAGAGGCAGACTCAGATTAAGTCACTTATCCATGATCTCATGGCTGGTCACAACCACAACTGAGAAAAATTGAGAAGAACTGCAATGGAAAAAATAAAGTGCAATCAACCGTAACACTGCTAACACAGGACCCCAAGAATTACTTATTATAAATGGAAGGGACTCCATCCAGGGACAATTCAGGTCAAGAAAATTAACTCCCACTTGGATGACAGGATAAATAAATACAAATATTTGAATAACAATATGGCAATACTTAACAAGAACCATGAAAATCTTTAACCTAATCATCACATTTGAGCGAATCTAGACTAAGTAAATAGCTTAAATGAATTTTAAAGTTGTACTCCCAAAAAATATTCATTGCAGCTATATAATGCCAAAAATGTAGGAGCTGATATATCCAAGGGTAAAGGAAGGTTCAAGTATACGAAACATATATTTGATTGTCTCTGAGCAGCAATATGGAAAGTGTGGGTATGATATTGAAGAAATATCATAGTTTATGTGAAAGTAGTTGGTAGAGAGGGACCACCTGCTCAGCTAGGTTGTCTATCTCTTCTAACCCAGGATTTCTGATATTTCATGCTTTTGATGAGGTGTAATTTGGTGGTTGCTGGCTTCAAGTCATGGACCTTGGAGAATAAGGACCAAAGCTCCTCTCTGCTTGTGCACTTGGCCTTCAGGATGGTACGTGATTTGTGGGATTTATCAATGAGGGAAAAAATTGAGAAATTTTCCATCAAGCCCTCTCTTCCCCTGATTTTGCTCTGATCTTCTCCTTTCAAAAAAGAGATCCTCCTAAATATTTTCTTTGCTTTTTCTTTTTTCTTTATAATTTTTATGGGCACATAATAGTTGTACATATTGATGGAGTATATGTGATATTTTGATACTAGCATATAATGTATAATGATCAAATCAAGGTAATTAGAATATCCATCACCTCAAGTATTTATCATTTCTTTGGGGTAAGAACATTCCAAATTCACTCCTCTGACCTCTTGTTTTAAAAACTAGCTCCTGCTAGATATTTTCTTGAACCTTTAATTCGTCTAATTAATATCCCATGATTCTTGGGGCGATCAAGGCTCGGAATGATTAAATGATCCCAGGCTCAGCAAAGAAATCATCCACATAGCTGTTTGTAACATTTCTTCAATGTTTATCGAGGGTCACAACTTGCAGAAAACTCTGGGGATACAAAGATAAAGAGATGTCCTGGCCTCAAAAAGGCTCACAGAGATTAGTGTTTCTATTAGAAACCTTGTAGATTCTGGCATAATTTTCCTCATGTTAATTTTTAAATTTTTACATGGTTTGCCAATAAGGTTTAGCAATGTTTATGCAATTCTGAATTAAAGAGAGAAAATATAATTTACCCACAATCTTCCTGACCAAGTGAAACTATTTTCAGTAGCTTATGTTCTCTTCTACTTTTTGTACAACTATTTTTTAAAAGAGGAGATCAGAGGAAAATCTAAGGAAGAGAGGGCGTGATTGAAAATTTCTCAATTTTTGCATCATTGATGCAATCCCACAAATCACATACCATCCTGAAGGTCAAGCACAGAAGAGCTTTGGTCCCTATTCTCCAAGGCCCATGACTTGAAGCCAGCAACCACCAAATTATACCTCATCAAAAGCATGAAATATCAGAGATCCTAGATTAGGAGAGATAGATGACCCAGCTAGGCAGGTGGTCCCTCTCTACTGGCTCAAGCAAATCACTCAAATTCTCTGGGACTCAGATTTCTGATCTCTGTTCTGGCCTAGGGATGTCACAAAACTCAAACATGCTATGAAAATGTACCTGAAAAAGATTCATAAACTTGCAAGTGTTACAGAGGAGCCTGGACAGAGCAAATTCTCAATAAATGTTGGAGCAAAAGCCTAAAAGGAAGTCAGATGATTATGTGATTGCTACAAAAATGAAGGGGCAAATATACGGTGGGGTGCTGGTCTGTATTCAGAGCAGCAGGACATAGCTATTGCCCTGGGCACAATGGTGCTCTCAGACTGCTGGCAAATAGGCCTTGGAAGGAGCTGCACCACCCAGGGTGCACAGCATCTTGCCAGGACTACATCCTTCTACAGGCCCTTAAAGGGACAGCAGCCCCAGGATCAGGAAGACAGCTACACATTCACTGTGCATCTGGGAACAGCACGGGCCTGAGCATTTTGCAAAATGTTTAAGGGATTGGAAGGAAGCCTGTTGTGAGAGGGCATGTCAGTCACGTTCTGTGATCAAAGGAATGAAAAAGAACGAGCAACAGCGACGTCAGTACGTAGATCCAGGCTCCCCGGACACAGTGACGTGATTAAAGGCACAAATCTGCTTCAGGGTTGTCATTCCTAATAGAACCTGACCAGAACAAGGAGTGAGGTGCTGGCAGGAGAACAATGCAATCCTCCTGCAGTCTTGCTACTGAGGCTTGGGGACGCCGAGAAGGGAAGGCAGACTTCCTGTGTTGGAGCTGCTTGGAGTCGTGCAGAGAAACAAATGATAGGGAGGTACGTTCTGGGGAGTGGATGCACGGGCAAAGAGGTGATTGCTAAAGTCCCGCATGTCCCCGTTGAAGGACAAGATGCAGCACCCCTGGGCAGCTCTGGAGAACGTGTCAGGCGACAAGCTCCACATGCCCTCACAGCAGGACAAAGAGCCCAGAGCAGCTTTTGCTGGAAGGGACCTCAGATCATGTAGGTCAACACCCTCATTTTATAGATAAGAAGCTTGGAGCCCAGAGAGGTTAAATGGCCAGCTGCAGGCCACACAGGCGAGCTACTGGCTATGACCTTTAACACCATCATGCCCCAAACATAATATTATGTGATAGGTAGGAATCTGGCAGAGTTAGCATTAGACTGAGGTCACCTCTGTTCCAAGGCACCTACACAGTGACAAGGAAGGGAAATGAATGCTTGTTAAGAGGCACCTGTCGGGATCAAACCTCAGGAGGTGAAGCAGTGGTCAGACAGGGCAGGCTGTACTCGGCTGTAATTACAGTTTTCAGCTCCCATCTGCAGGAGAAGCCACTCTTGGTCTTTTCTCTTTGTGTTCACCTTTCAAAACTGAAAACCAAAGGCGAGACTTGGCAGTGATCTAGCCCTTGGTTCCTAGTGCTACACTTTGTCCCCTGAAGGAGTACCAGATACATAAAAGGTATGGTTGGAGCAGGTTCTGCGCCATTCCTGCGGGTCTCCTGACGTCAGCCCTAGGGATGCTCCTTCTCATCCCCTCCTGGTGGCAGATAATACAGTGTAGGGTGGCTCTGATCTTTGCAAAGCCATCTAGCCCACCCACTTCTTACGGCAGTTTGCAAAGGAGCCACCTTCACTTTATGAAGATTAAATGTATTTTGCAGAAAGCAGACATATCAAACATTTTCAAACAGATATACTATTCCTTCCCCCAGCCAGAAGGTGCTGATGTGAACCACTCAAAAAGAATCCTCCACAGGGGACTCCTACCCAGACAGGAAAGTTGCTTGTTCCCCAATGATCAAGCGAACCTAGCAGGACCCTAAGTTCCTGGTGACCTCTCAGCTGCCTTCTGGCTGCATTCTGTGTTTCCACTCTCCTGGGGCCCAGAATGAGCACTTAGTCCACACCATAGATCCTGTCCAAGAGAGACTTTGTACTGGGAAAGGTCACATCACCATCTCACCTGCTAGAGGTCTAGTGGCCCAGATTCTGAGTACAGCAATTATGACAGATGCTGCTGGCTGTCATTCCTTAGCATCCCAATTTTTAGCTGGCTAGGCTTGTTGCCTCCTGGGGGAAAAAAAAACTAAAACTAAATTCTTCAGCCTCACTCATAGCCAAGCGTGGACATATAATAAGGCCAGCAGCTAATAATGGCAGCACCTCACTGTGTGCCAAGCACAATTCTAAGCACACTTATGGATATAAACCCACTTAATCTCATGACAACCCTAAGAGAGGCATAAGTATTATCCCCTTTTGCCAGGCAAACAGAGATACAGGCAAGTTAAGTAAGTTGCCTGATTCACACCGTTAAAGAGCACCAGAGCTGAGATTTCAACTCAAGCAGCCTGACTCCCGTCAAAACTCTCCACAGCTCATTATACTACACGCAATTCCAGGCATAAAAGCAGAGGTCTCGATGGAAGTTACAGGAATATGCCTTAAGAAAGGGGAGGTTCCAGAAGGTGGAGCTTAATGCCCCTTCCCTTGAGAGTGAGCTGAACTCAGAAACTCACTTTTAACCACGAACCTAGGAAGGGAAAGAGTAAATTAACAACAGAGAAACCTGGCAGACAGCACCTTACCCAAGTGACCAAGGTTACCATCACCAGCAATAAGCATGATGATGGCACGTGCACAGACATGCAATGAGAAGGGGACTTTACCTCTGTGGAATTCTTCCCGAAATCTCACAACCCAATCTAACCATGACAGAACATCACAGAAACCCAAACTGAGGAACTTACTACCCAACAGCTGACCAATACTCTTAAACACCATCAAGACCATGAAAAACAAGGCAAGACAGAGAAACTGTCAGACTGAAGGAGACTAGGAAGACCTGATGGCAAACCGCAAGGTGGGATCCGGAATTGGACTCTGGAATCAAAAAAGGGCATTATTAGTATAAAAGTTAGCAAAATTCTAGTAGACTAGGGTGGGGTTAATAATATTGCACCAGTGTTAATTCTATTTTGATAAATGTCTATATGAAATGTTAGCGTTAGGAAAGCTGAACGAAGGATCTACGGGAACTAGTCATACTCCTTTTGCAACTTTTCTGTAAATCTAAAATTATTTCAAAATAAAAAGGTTTTCAACAAGGAAAAGACATGTGCTCCCTCTCCCATTTCTTCCAGTTGCTGGCCTGTTAAATGAAGATGATTGCTCAAGCACCAGTAGCCATAATGATCCTTAAGGTCACCTTGAGAATGGAAGACGTGTCCTGAGGATGGCAAAGTAGAAGGATGAAAGCCTACATCCCTGATGACACTCAACGCCATCTTATCAGTGCTCCTAAATTCCTAGCTTCAAACGTCTTTATTTTTAATGAGAGACAGAAATAACCTCTTTCTGATATAAGCCATTTATCTGGTGATTTCCCATCAAATACAGCCAAATCTAATTCTTGTTAATAACAGCAATATAGTGAAAACCTGTGTAATTGCTTTCACTGGTATAAAAATTAGAGTCTTAGCCTTGCTATTGGTCTTAGATTCTATCCTATCCAAATTGTTATTTTTTCACATTAGTAAAAAAACCAAAGAGATGAAATATGTTCCCTGGTTCCATCATCAGAAACAAAGTAAACCTAGAAACCCAAGTCCTGTCTCATTCCAGCTTCTGACACTGTATCTCCCTACATGGTAAGAATTCCAAAACCTGTCATTGCAGTATTAATATAGTCACACACATAAAAGTCAGGGTGAAATGCCACCATGCAGGTTTCCTCTGGTTGTCACACTGACTTGCCTACCTCACTCTAATGACATTCATGAGTTTTACATTTCTGACTCAGTTACGGAACATGACGTATCTGCAAACCACACTAAAATTCTGTAAATTTCATATTTTGAGTTTTGTGAATAGAAGACTCTAGTATGAAAATGTCTACTGTTATATTTACTTGGTTTTCATTAAAAGGAGGATATACAAAGGAAAATGTGTACTATCATACCTCTCAAAAAGTAATATATTCAGAAAAAAATAAGGTTTCAATAATTATGGTCAGTGATTACCTAAAAAGCTCTTGAGCAAGTCACTTCCCCAATCTAGGTTACAAATGTCTTAGCCTTTAAAACTAGAGGTTTAGCTGGGATTTGATTTAGTATCAGTTTCTTTTTAATTTTAACGATCAATAATTTTTAAACACTAAACAGTGACACAATTTTCACTACCTACGCATGAGTATCTATACCTTTGCTTTCTTCACCAACTCTGCCTAAAGCATACTGTTTGCTGTTACCAATTCTGTGATAGATTGCTTCAACAATTCTTTTTTTTTTTGCAATTTGTAAATTTATGTTATTAAATATGTGTCACTATAGCCCCATTATATGTATAATGTTAGAAGTACACCTGTTTTGTTTACATACTTTGTTTTTGTACAGATCGAGTCAAAGTTATACATCTAAATGTGCCCTTCACCCAGACAGCATGCAATTTACCCAGTTAGTGTGAATTCACTTAGGAGAATGGTTCCCAGTTCCCTCTAGGTTGTCCATAAAGATCATCTTTTTTTTTTTTTTGAGACAGAGTCTCACTCTTTTTTGCCCTCAGTAGAGTGCTGTAGCATCACAGCTCACAGCAACCTCCAGCTCTTGGCTTAGGTGATTCTCTTGCCTCAGCCTCCCAAGAAGCTGGGACTATAGGCACCTGCCACAATGCCTGGCTATTTTCTTTTTTTATAATTTTATTACATCATAAATGTGTACACATTAGTGCAATCATGGGGCACAATGTGCTGACTTCATATACAATCTGAAATATTTTCAAATAACTGTTAAGCATAGCCTTCATGGCATTTTCTTAATCACTGTATGAAGACATTGATATTCTACATTTAGTAAGTTTCACCAGTACCCTTCTAAGATGCACCATAGGTGTGATCCCACCAATTACTCTCCCTCCACCCATCCTTCCCCCTTCCCTCCCCTCCCTTGCCCCTTTCCCCTATCCTTGTACTATAATTGGGTTTTAGCCTTCAACTGTTCCAATTCTTAACCCTTTCCTTTGCCATGTAACTTTGAGAAGACATGAAAGACTGCCCCAGATAAGGCAGCCCAGACAGGCTCCAGCAACCTACAGCGGCATGAACAAGCCAAGCCAACCAGCACATCCACACAGTAGATACCAGAGCAGATCCACTGCAACCCGAAGACACAGGAGAAATAAGATTCATTGTAAGCCACTGAGGTTTTGCGGTTGGCTGTTACACACCAAAAGCTAGCTGATACAAATGCCTTAACAACCTCAACTTTGGAGGGAATCTATTTTTGGCAAGAACTGGCTATTTGCATTTGCCATAAAATGCTTTGCAGGAAATGGACTTGGTTTGCAAGTGAAGAGATGGATGCATCTGCACACTTGGCACCACACTCACAATCAATCCTTTGCCCACAAATGGGTAAGGAAGTCTGCTTCCCCTGCACACACACTCTCTTGAGCTTTGCTCTCCACTCCCATAAAAGCACATTCAAATGCTGAGTTATCTGCCCTGTACCACCTTTTAAAATTGTGATTTAAAAACTAGTTATATTAGTCCCCATCTTTTGCAGTACCTGAATTCAACCCAACATCACCCACTTTGATTAATAAAATGAAATGCTAGTATTGGTACCATGGGAATAAGATTCTTTTCTAACTATGCATTGGCAAGAAACTAAATTAGATGTCAACATCCTATAATGGGTTGAATATTGCTTTTATTCCCATTGGCAGTAGTGCCAAAAGGCAAATGTATTTAGTTGGGGCCATTTTGCTTGCTTTTAAAACATTCCACAAATACTTATTAAGCATCACCTTGCTCTATGCAGACACTGTGCAGGGGTCAGCCCTGGGTGTGGGCAGCAGCTGGAACCTGAAGAGCCCAGGGTGTATCACCTGCTGGCAATGAGCAGACAGAGGGTCAAAGGACAGTCGGGCCACCAAGCCAAGGGACAGCTGAGGGATGTTAAACACGAGTGGAACAAGGTGAGAAGCAAGTGGCTGGAGAGAAGGAACAGGACAACAGCCAACAGAGCCACAGGGTGTGAGGTGTCACATGTCAGCCTCCAAGTCAGAGGTGGCCCCTGCTCCTGCTCTGGGCTTCCCTGTGGCTCCTGTGGGGAAAGCGGGAAGCCTGGGGGAGCCGCCAAGGCCTGCAAGAGGAGAAATGACGTTTTGGCACCTGACTGTGGGGCATCTGGAAAATTAGCTGGCAAGGGAGTTGTGGCTGCTCATCTCTGGGAAGGATGCCTCCCTCTGTGCCTGCAAGTGCACACAGACACACACGTGCACACACGCTCTCTCTCACATTCACCAACTCTTACACACACTCACACATACCCTGCACATTCACACTCTCACACACAAACACATGCTCACTTTCACACACTCTCACACACACACCGCCTTTCACACTCCACATATTCACATTCACACACACAACACACCTCCCAATACACACTCACACATAGCACCATTACGGGCTGCCTCGGCCCCTCAGATGGGGGGCCTCCTCCTGGTCACACACGCCCTGCCCTGCGCTGCCCCCTGCCCTCTCCACCAGGAGGGCCTCTGCTGCCAGCCTCTCAACCAACCCAGGGCGCCACGGACTCTCCACTCTCCCGCTAAGAAGCTGTACGTGCACTCAAGGCCCTCTGCTTTCTGGCCCCACGTCTGGCCCTGCCAAATCCCCCCAGGCACCACTGGCGCCTACTGCCCTTACCTCCACAGCTCTGGCTTTGCTCCTGTCCTGGTCCAGGCCTCCTCCCTGGTCAGAATCCCTCCATCTTCCCCAACTCACATCCAACAGAGCCTTTTCATGGTGTCTTTTTGGAGCCCTGAGGCTAAGAGTAGCAGCCCCTTGCCCTGCACCTCAGAGCACCTGTCACCTCGCCACTCACATCTCAATCTTGCTGGCCCAGAGCTCTTCGAGACAGACCCTATGTTTCATTCTTCTTTGTGCCTCTCTTCCCCTTCCCTAACGCCTTAAGCAGGAAGTAAATCCAATAAAAAATGTGTTGAATTCAAGGTTAATAATTTAATCCTTGTGAGGGCCAATTAATTGTGTTAATCCCACATCCAAGCAGTTAATCCCACATGCGGGCATAGCCATCGCTGAGCACAGGCCGACTGTGCAGAGACTGTGCTGGTTCCTAGAAGCTCAGAGCCCCGTGAGGAAAACAGGGCAGAACGTGGGCCCTCTCTGAACAGGCAACCTGATGCAGGCCTCGGAAAACACCACTCAGCTGCCAGTTACTGAGGACCTGCCTAGGGGCAAGCACCCTTCTGGCCACCAAGGCACAATCAGATGAGATAGCAGGTTAGGAAGGCAGATGGTGGTGTAATCCATCCTGGAAAACGATGATATTATCACGGCCAAGGTGGAGGGGGGGGGTTAGGGGTAATGTTCTAGAGTACCTGGAAGAAGAGGAGGGGCAGGGAGGAGGAAGTGACCAACCCTGCAAATTTTCTTTTGGAAGGAGAGATGTGCAGGCCAATGGGCCAGCCAATGGGCCAGCAAAAGCCACCAAGCTTGGAGTCTTCCAGAGGAGACTGGAAGTGAAGCCAGTGCCGAGACAATCACTGTGTATCAGCCCAGGGCCCGGGAGCTGAAGAGTCAGAAGGAGGCCAGACCAGCAGAGACCCACAGGCTGTGGGAAGTATGGACATTTTCTTAACTGTGGCAGGATATCCCTAATGTAAATTTACCATCATAACCTTTTTAACTGTGCTATGGAAAACAGTATGGTGGTTCCTCAAAAACTGAAATATAGAATTACAATATGATCTAGTATGCTACTCTTTTTCTTTTTGAGACAGAGCCTCAAGCTGTCACCCTGGATAGAGTGCTGTGG